>JAPYZA010018255.1:0-12296 GCA_030522685.1 Eupelmus azureus
CCGATTTTTCAGCCCGCCATCTTTCCCGTGTATTACGGCTCCCGAGACGCTGGAATTTTCGAAGCGCGTCGAATGCCTGAGAGAGAGTCTCTTGTTAGGTGGGAATGGGCTTTTTGGATATATTTGGGATTAGTGTACTGCTTGTTGTTAGTGCTGAAATTAAGATGCAAATTTTTTGAGGTTTGTAGAATATGCCTAGTGATTTAAATCATACATTGTTCGTGATTTGTTTAACTTTACTATAGGTATATAGTAATTGCGATTTTTGTAGTAGCTTTCTTTGTTAGAAAGCTTTTTAGCTATTCAAAATTCTATTTAATGTAATATTTGATATATTTTATCATAAAGATTATTGTTAGGTGATAATATTTGAAAATAAAATCTCAATACTGTAAAAAATGTACTCGCAAACTCCTCTTTTTATATGGGATCTAATCATGAAAATTCATCTGCATGAAAATGATTACTTTATATGAAAAAATTCGTTAAAATAATTTTTTTGATTAAAATTTAAATAAATTCTTTTCAAATTTGAAAGAGTGAAATATCACTTATTTTACGTGAAAGACCACTGATTTGGAGTGCAGATACGTACAAATAAGCGGTTCTGCACGCATCTGCACTTCGAATAATTGCTTTTCACTCTTTCAGTTCTTAGATAGTTTACTTCAAAGAATATTTATTTTAAAGAACTCATTAATATTAATAAAAAACATAATAAAGTATAGGCACAGCTCGCAGAGGCTTTTGATCGATTAGTCAAAATTGCGCGTGCACGTTTGTTGTGACAAACTGAGAGCATCGTACATATTCGCGTAAATTCCGCAGTTAAACTGAGCGACGCGGCTTTTCAAAATGTCGACTTTTCATTAACACTTGACGATCTAAAAAGCACTTAACACTTTATTTTTGGGAAACAAAGTTTATTAAAAATAATGGATTAAATAAATAATTTGATGCTTTTTAATTTAAAAAGCTAGTATTAAAATTTTGTTTAACAGTTATAAAATTCTAACAAATAAATAAAGGATATCTTATTTTCTTACCAAAAAAAAGTCTAAACTAATGGTCAATTTATTTTTATTAACAGTCTTAGCAGACAAATCAAATTAAAAGGCGACTTTACTTTTTACAAAGCTTCATTCTGTAACATACTTTATGAAAACGATTCAACAAATATTTTAGGTGCATTCCTTCGCCCAAAAACACAATACCATCGAGCTCGACTCTATCATTCACATCATCACATAATATATATTTTCCCCAGCTCTAACTCCCTGCTAATCCGCGAATAAACTCCAATCCCAATTATCCCTTCGCCCCACGAAACCACAGAGCCCCGTCGCTCGTTCTATTTCCAAGTGCGCAAACTCTTTGGAGTGAAAAATTTATTCGATATACGCTGCACTGTGGTGGGGGCGCAAAAATGCCGTATTATTTCGGCTCTTTGATCGAGCCGCGGGAGCGTTAGCAGCGAGGATCGTCCGGTGAGAGTTATTTATCGGTGAGATCTATGAGACGGCTCGTCTGGATCGCTGCCAAATTTCGTGAAAATTCGAGCGCGCGGCAATATGACAAAATGCATCGCTAAGAGTTAGGGTGGGGACGTACGGGATGTGGTATACGAGGGAGATTTTCTTGAGATTTTTGTTTGATAAGAGAAATTTTGCTGATAAATGAAATTACAAATGACTAGTGACTATAATTACCATCTTAATTAAAATTGTTTAGTTTCAAGGTCGACACGATTATTAAAAATTAAAGAGTATTTATTTATTATTATATAGTATTATAAAGATCATTAAATTTGCGTTTGATACACTAATTATACAGAAACGTAACAATTTAAAAAAATAATAATAGATATTAACAAATTATCGAATTTCTTCAGTCAATTTTTTGCTTACAAGGAAAAAATTGTAAAAAGTTTTTTCTATATTTTGTCGTCCTTGATACCAGCATATAAAAAATATTACCATTCACAATACACCGCTCTCAAATATTCGCTTGCCATTCGTAAAAACAAAAACGTTATAATTTTCACGCATCCAATATGTACAAACCAACAATTTCACCGCAAAGTCAAGTACTGTACATACTATAAAAGCCCACAATTAGAGCTTACATCTTTCTGAGTAGGGGTCCAGAAGAAAACCGACATCCGTGCACGGCGGCTATTGGTCTAACGGATTTTCTCGGTTTGCGAAAATATTTGCACTTGAAATGCATAGGGCGGGGGCGCACGCCGCACATGCACACGAGCGACGTGCGAGCGCACCGACTCTGACCTCGAGGAGAGAACATGTGCGTCGTAAAACCGTCAGGGACATAGGTAGATGCGCGCACGGAAGGAGTAGCCGGAGTAGGTGTAGCTTCAACTGGATTTGCCTGTTTATCGAAAATATTTTCGCAGCCGAGTCAGGAGAGATAAGGACTCGCTTCTGCAGATGTGCACAGCTTTATAGCGAAGCCTCATCAGACGGTGAGGTTGGCTGCCGAGGAAAAACATTTTACCTGTATGTCCGAGAGTTTCATTTGAGTGTTTGTTACTAATAATATTTGCACGAATGGTTTAGTGAGATTTAAAAAAATTATCTCATTGAACAAATTATTATTTTTTTTTTTTTTTTTTTTTTTATGCCCAATTTAAATAAGTTCTTAATAAAAAAGAAACTATTTTCTAAACAAAAAATGGCATGATAAAATGTTTGAAAATGTTGTGGGCTCAGTTCAGTCTACCTGTTTCACAATATTTAAATGTCCAGAATTGTAAGTAGAAGACAATAGGATAGAAAGACGAGCTAATAGAGAGGCGGCCTTTACAAAAGAATGACTGCGCTGCCATGGCACTTGTCGCCATTCAAGATTTCTAAAGCTATTCAACCCCCGGCGTTTCGGCTATCCCCGTAATCGACCCCCATTTTTCCTCCGCTTTTCTATTCAGTCGGCAGTCTTCAGAAGCTCTAAGCGTTGCTTTCAATACTTTTAATTTGACGTTTCTTTTGCATATAATCTAAAAATCTTTTTATAAAAATATTAATAAATTCATAAAATTAATCAAAAGATTCTATTTTGCAAAAGTTTTTAATTTAAAGTCTCTTTATTGTTATACTAATATTTTAATTTGTTACAACGTGTAAGTGATCTCGAAGCGAAACAGTATTTTGTAATTTTAAGTAAGTTTATAAGAGTAGCCAGAACAGTAAAATTTTTAACACGATTTGATTAAAAAATTATACTCATCCAAATTAACTAAAAACAATCTTTTTACAATAACACATCTTATTTCTAGATGTTCAACAGTCTGTTATCCCAGAATACTCGAAAACATCCTAATACCTTAAACTCACAACACCCCAATTAAATTCCAATCAACCCGTTTCCAAAAACTTGCATCCCTTCCACAAATCACTTCCTATCTCCATCTCTCACAGCCACGGGGCTTACTAAAGGTAGTTACTACCCGCACAAAAAAAACGAAAAAATCAGCCTTATACCTCCAAGCCACACATCTGGCGCGAAAGTTCATACCGTATATATCCTCAGTCGCACATGCTTCGACCATTACCAGTCCTCTAGGTGCACGGGCGCGCGCTCAGTGAACAATCGGCGAATAATAGAATTTGAGGCACGTTCGCAGTGCTGAGGAGTACGGGCCGGTCCCATGTGTTCGACATACGCCTCGCAGAAGTGCGCTATCTAGCCGGGCCAAAAACACGAAGAGGCCCCCGAGAGCGGGCCCTATAACGCGCAGGGGCAATTTCCTTCCTTCCGTGCCTCCCATGTGTCGGGACCCGTGCAGCTCTCCCGGGCCCTGCCGCCGGCACCTCAGCCAGAGCCAGAATTTGCATTTACGAGCCGGCGGCCGGCCAGTTGAGAGAATTTTTCGCCCCGTGTCCAACATGTGTCGAGAGCGCGAAATTTTCAGACACATGGCGCGGTCAGCGAAGGAGGCCCGGGGAAAGCGAGTGGGTCTGATTTTACGATGGCTTTCGTGGCTTGTATAATGCTCGATGGGAGCTTTGACTTTTTTTTTCTCACGGGGATGCTGATGGTGAGATTGGTTTTCGAGGTGCATGTAAGAGCTGGAGGAAGGATTGCTGTGGGGTCTAGGGAGGTGGAGAGGGTGGTAGGATTATTGGGGAGAGGGAGGAGTTTGCTGGGCGTTTCTTTAATTAGTAAGTTTCGAGATGTTTATTCAATGACTTTTATTACATTTTAAAACTGTTAATGGTTAATAATTACTATACAAAGTTCACTCATAATAGAAATAGGGGATCGCTTGTTTTTCGATCTAAAAGACATTTTGAGATAACAAACAATAAAAGCTGTTTTTAAAAGCATTGAGAAGAATCATTATGATGTTTCATCAACTTTTTAAACAAATTTATATCACGTATTATCGCGACAAGCAAGATACTTAAACTTAAAATTAGATTATTCCATAACATAATTATATAATTTAAAATGTTTCTTAAATAATTTTTTGCAGTTCACTAACTTCAATTTGTCTTGAAATTAAAAATAGAAAATAGACTATATAAAAAAAACTATGTGGGCAATAAAAATTAAACGGCCAGTATTGGCATAATAACGAAATTGCAAACTATCGAAAGACTTGTTAAGCAGCATAGCCTACATAGCAATCGAATCGCAATAACCATGAGGCAGCAGCTAGCTCGCAGGCCTTCGGCACTTACTCATATAAAATCTTCGGACAACGGTTGGAGTGTGCGTACACGCATAGACACAGGCACCCACAAAGCGCTATTTGAGCATAAAAGCTCTGGGCCCGGGGCTTCCCCAGCATATAAATGTACCACCGGTACCCCCCGCCGGGGGCCCATTTAAAGCCGATTGCAGCCAGCCGAACGTGCGCGTACACAGAGAGGCAAAGAGACAGAAACATTCTTGAGCGCCCTATTCGCGTGCTGGCTAAACTTGAGCTTCTTGCTCGCATCTCGAGTCCTCTAAGTAAGGAGAGAGGAGAGCCGATTCGGCCGGTAGGCGCTAATTATCCGTAGCTGGTGGCTGGATTCATGGTTGCCGGTACTGCGCGGACTGGTACTCGAGGTACGAGGAGCCTTCATCCCTCTCTCACTCTGCCGATTTCTCACTCTGCCGATTTCACTTTTGTCTCTGCTATTTTCGGCTTTTATTCGCTAGAAGGACTTGCGGATTGGTATTTTCCCGATTAAGTGGACAAGTTTTTTAATCCATTGTAAAGCCCTCGACGGCTGGATCTTTAAACAAAAAGAATTTTTCGCTCGAGGAACTTTTTAATGCTTATACTCGATTTAAATATGAAACAGATCGCGTTATTTCATTGATATACGATTTATAAATTATGTTGATAATGTGTTAAATATTATTTCTAAAACAAAACAAACTTAAAAAATTACTCTACAATTGTGCTTTAATTATCTTTGAATGTATGTATATTGAAAATGTTGCTTCAGTATTTGTACATTAAAGTCAAGGAACAAAAGATTTAAAAAATTACTTAAAATCTAAATCTTATATACAAAAATATGCAATATTTACAATAGAAAAATAGAAAATTTAAAAAAATAGTATTTCGATTAAAAATAAAATCAATTAGCCCTACTGTCATCCCAAATCTGCAAAGGCGAGAAAAGCCAAACCGCAGCTTTACAGCTCGTCGGCGTACTCCAATAATTACCTCTGCCTGTCTCGCTGCACTGCACACACACATGCCAGCAACGTGGAGTAACAACCATACACTTCACTTGAAAAACCGCGAGGCTGCGGTCAAGGCCCTCTCTGTATAGACAGCATACAAGCGCATATGCTGCCAAATATTCGGCGCTGAACTTGAACCATGTCGAGCGCACATGTTCACCACTCGACGGCTAGCAGGTGCTTATGTAGATAGATATATGTGTATATGTATATATAGGCTCGTGTTTTGGAGCAAAAGTAGTGTGTGCGTACTGAGATTACGATCGGTAGCTGATACCCGCTAAGAAGATTTTCTAGGGCAGGAAAAACAATGGAGCTAGCTGGATACGCGCTGACTTTTTCGCTCTGCGAAAGATGGACGAGTGTCAAGATAATCTGGTTTAGCCTGCGCGTGTTGTCATTGCAAGTGCGAGTGGAGAGGCTTTGCGACTAAACTGTTGTTTTTAAGCTTTGACTTTACTGGGAATTTGTTTTTCGACCTGATAATCACGGTTTTAGACTGAGTAATTATTTTTATTTACGCGCATAGTTGCGGTTAATTATTTGAACGGGTTTGATTGTCCAAATAATTTATGTTTAAAAAAATCGGAAATTGTTTTTTATTATAATTGACGACAATACGAAATTTGATTGACTTTTTAGATCATTACAAAAATAAAAAACGCTTACTTTAGTAGTAAGTATTTTAAATCATAACAAAAGTAGCTAAAATTCATAAGACAGTTATTTGGTCAATGACAAAAATGTATATTGTTGCAATTAATGTTTTTAAAAAATTTATTTTTATTGAATGTCTATGAATCCAAGTTCTATAGTTTTTAGAAGAAGCACTTGAGACCACCCAAGCGATGAAAGTTGCGAAATCAGAGTGACGCGGATCCATCCACTTACGGACAAATCGTGTATACAATTCTAGCTACAGCGGAAGTGTACCAAAGTGTATAGACAAACCTCCGACCGTACAATATAACTAAGTGCGTTTGATTACAGTCTATATTTACACTAACTTTCAAAATACAATGTATTTTTAGACGGCCAATAACAGATATTTAATATTATCAAACAGAGTATTTAGTCATCTTTGGGACTTTAATGATAACAACACGCATTTAACAAGGAATAAATACGCTTTAAGCGCATTAATTCTTTGTTATTATTTGTTTAAAATTATTAATTTCAAGAATTAAAATGATTCAAACAATCGAGTTATTTACTATAAAAGTACGAGCTCTTCTGAAAAAATGTATCTCCACTTTTTTAATGTGCAACATTTTCTATACAGTAACATTTAATGAACAGACACTTTTCAAAACTGCCCACTTTTATTAACGTTACGTATGTGCAAATCAACATTTAACAAAAACCTTTATAAAAACTATTCGAACAAACCGACCGGTCCAACGCAAATGCAATACAACAATAAAGTACCAGCAGAACCAATAAATTCTCGGACGATGTACAATGAAAGCGCAGGCAGGTAGGGGACACTCGCGCGTGCGAGCATAAATTTGACCAGGTCCTCTAGCATTATTCAAATGAATAAAATCACAAAGGCCAGAGTTGGGCGTGCTCAACTGGTACCGTCTGCAGGGCATTAAAACAATTCTCCCGGGGAATTCCCCGGGCGCCCCCCCCCCCCCCTGGTAATCCAGTGCGCTTGCTGGTACCAATGCGCGTGCGTACAGGCAATTGGCCTACAGCCGCTTTACCCAGCGGGAACGTGCGAAGTATAATGGATTGCGGAATAAATGAGCAGAGCGATTATTATGGTATTTGCTGGTACCAGCAAGCCCCTAGCCGCGGTTCCAGGCTCTGCGACGGCAGCCCCTTAACGACCGCCTCTCTACCCACTGGATTATGCTTACCTGACCAATAAAAGTAATCCGCAGAGAATCGTGACACACCGTGTGGGTCTCCCCGGGCTCGGCCCTTATTATTTATATGTTTTTGCTGGTATGTGTGTAACGATTTATTTGGGGGATTAACGCCTGAGATCGCTCTACTATGGATGTGTATGCATTTTTTCGATGACTTCGAATGTTACAAACATTCATTTTTAGTGGTACTTCTGTTACTTAGTTGTGCGAATAAAAGTTTAGATCAAGTTTGTTGAAATTTATAAATACAATAGTGCACTTAACGAATTCGAAGATATCTTTGGATTTCGCGTGAGGATCGCGAGGCCTAGTCTTTTATCATAAAGTTGCGAATATCAGCCCCTTTATGCACATACGGAGGAGTAGAAAATACCTTCTTTATATTAATATTTAAGTGGTGTATAAATAAGTATTAGTATATAGATTTTGGAAAAGAGTAGGTAATTAATAATTAAATAGTTGTCCAAAAACACTATTTTCAATCCACAACATTTCGATATACTACCGGTTCTCACGCGAAAGTCCAAATTGCGCACGTGTGAAAACATTGCCGGCGCAAAAAACGTTCACCGTTACCCTACAACAAACCTTCTCAGAAGGACGATCTTCAATAAATAATCAGCCGCTCGCGCCTCCAAACAATAAAACACGCCGCATTCCGGGTAAAAGCTCAGCCCGCTAAACTCAAAAAAGAAGAAACGAACCATTCCATAAAGCATGGAGCTCCGATCGAAAGTCGCAGAAAAACAGCAAGCGGCGGCGGCGGCGCGCAGCCATAGCCGTAGTGCGTGATAAACTCGTAAAACGGCACGAGGCTCGCGCGTAATATCGTCAACGTCACGGCTAGAGCGGGGGGCCAATAAAACGTAATTCATTCTCCCATGCACCTTGGAGACGTCCGAGGCGTTGTCGTCTGGCGAACACATGTCGGCAAGCGCGCGCAAGTCCATTAAGAAGCTCTGCGCCGTGCGCGCCCTTTCCTTGATACGTGACATTGCCGAGCGTCTCTCTCTCTCCCTATCTTTCTCTCTGGATGATGCGCGACAGCACAATTGTTGTAATGCATTTAAATTTTTTTTTTAATAAGTACAATATAATACTTGTTTTTCAGTGTTAAAAGAAAGTATAGATTCGAAAGAACATCACTCACAGCAACAAATAGCTATATAATAGTCCACGTCATTTGCTATTTTGATGATATTGAAAAATAAAAAAATACGTATGTGCTTATTTACTGAGTAAAATAATAATATAATACAAATTAAATTGAATCAGAGAGGTACATAAAACCTGTAGAGTTGGTTCGACCTGATATCGATTAAAAAATCTACCTGGAAAATAATTAATATAAGTTATAATTTTAATTAATTATAATTTTTCTGAACTATGAAACTGCATTTTAATGCCAACATATGCAATAGTTAATATTGCAATTAAGATTATAAAAATAATTAGATTATTACAGTTTTGTGGTAAAATATAATCTATGAGTTTATCTGCGATACAAAAGTTATAATGTAGGTATAGATTTTGAATTTATATTGAAAATTTCATTTAAATATATGATCATTATTCATCCATAATTAAACGATAAATTTTATTTTAATTTATATCTATATTAATTAAAAATTTCGCACTAGGTATTTGATCCCATTAAACGCTCAAACCGAATCCGAATTTTCGGGTACCTGCGCACTTCTACCTATTATTTATAAATTAATCTCGATCAATAAAAAAATGTTACATACCTACAAATTTATGTTGTCATCTTCATTTAACCAAATTGAGAATAATCAGTAACATTTTTTTTCAAACTCAAACCCATATCATCCTATCATCATTCGCACACCAAAAATAAATAAAATACAAGTCCACACTACCCTAAGCTACAAAAACTCTTTTATAAAAACGATCAAAGTCTCCTCGGAGCTATTTTAAACCTTAAATTGACCTTGATTCCTGCGCCGAAAAATGCAGAAAAGAAGTTTAAGCAGAGGGGAAGTGCAAATCAACTTGTCGCACCGAATTTTTTTCCTCTCTCGCCGCGGCGCCGGTTTTTCACGGCGTATCGCTGCTCTCTACCTTTTTATTTTTTCCCTCGACTTTTCGGCGACTTTAATGCGCGAACAAACGGAACTCGCGCTCCCATTCGTGGGACCAAGTTCCTTTCATGTCTCGAGACGCTTGTAAATCTAACAGACCGATAAAACCATCCGAATTTTTTCAGAGCCGGGCTTCATATGGCAGGTAGTCGACAATCGCTGACTTTGAAACTTAAATATGGTATGCGAAACATAATTTTTATAACTTATATTTCGTATTTTAGACGCTAATAGTTATAAACATTGTTTCACTGTCGTTGATATGAGAATCCGATATCCCGACGTTATTGATATTTACATTTTCCACACGAGAAAATAAACGCCCCTGGAAAGACTACCCTTATGGAAAAACAAGAAATTTTACAAGGGTAGTACCGAGAAGCCTTGAACTGTTTTCAGAAGAACGTTGAGATTTCACTTTGCGTCTGCGTAACGCGAAAAATGGCTCTAGGAGTTGGAGCCGGAGTATAACCAGACGAAGGTCGGGAGAAAACAATGGGAAAATATTTGAAGAGCAACATGTGTGCCGGCCCCCCTTTGCCGCACGTGTTTTTCGTTGGCCTGAATTTTTATATTGACGGTGCGGTCTTTCTAACAAGTTGCAGAAGAATTATTTTCGTTGGAATTGGAAATCGGAGATCTTTAAAGGACTAAGGGTTTATTTATTCTTCTTATTGTTTTTTTTTTTTGTTTTTTTTTTTTTTTTTTTTTTTTTTTATAATACTAGATTGTCTCCAGATACATTAAAAGCTGTGTCCCAGCAAGAAAAGCAGAGCTATTTTAAGGTTAATTTTAACACAATTATCAGAGGCAAAAAATGAAAATCAACTGCACACACAGATTCAAAGCATGACTGCATCTCCGCATTTAATCCCAAAATAAAGAAGCCCCTACCAGCGTGTTTTTTATCATAAACAACGGCCGAGTCCTGAGCGCGCGTGAAACCCTACACTTGCTGGGTTGCACTGCTCGCTCGTCGGAAGGATTAAAGAGCGGGCCGCGACATGCGATGCGTGCACTTTGCCCCTGCTGAGCCGCTCTAGCGATCCGTGAGGCCCCGTTTTTGTGCGCGACGAGTCTAGTCTCTGAAGCCCTGATGCGCTCATCGTTGGAGTAGGAGGGTAAAAAAGAGCCCTGCTCCCCTGGAGCCTTGAGCGAGTAATGCTGACATGTCGTTCATTAATTATTCGTAGCTTTGAATTTTTTTTTTATTTTTTGGTGAGAGGGAGAAAGTTGGGGTAATGGCTTGGTTAATTAGGAAAGTTTCTGCTAAATTTGCAAAAGTTATCGGTTTGAGGGTAGCTTAATTTTTCAGATATGCGTTACGTCTGTTGTATTTTCCTTTCAAAATGGTGGATATTTAGGGAGTTTATTAGTTCTGATATGAGATTTTTTATTCATAATTTGAATTATTTTTAAGCTTTTAGATGTAAATATATAATCTTTTAAATTATTTAAGCTAACAATTTGACTAATATAAATTATTTTTATTTTTTTAATCTATTAAAAATTCGCATTCCTTAAAAACAATATCAATGTTTATTATTATTATATCTACGCGATCAACAATATAAAACTAATCGCTTCCCTCATGATAAAAAAATTAAAATTCCAAAAAAGAAAAAAAAACGAAAAAAATCGAGGTGTCGAAAAGCGTCCACCGTTCAAAAAGCAGCGGAAAAATCGTTAAACCTGATCACAGCATATAAAAGTCCATTGCTATAAATCGCTCGTCTCTCCAAGGCCCGAATATCCATAGGAGCCTCAAAAAAGGCAATTATTTATAGAACCCCGGAGAGTAACTCACACATATAAGCACTCCACAAGGTCAGGGATAGACTACCAAACTTTCTCTCTTTCTCTCTCGGTGGGGTGCAGGCCGACTTTCGTCGTTCTCGGAAAGTCCCAGAGAGCGAGAGAGAGAGAGAGAGAGAGAGCCGTGTAACGCGGTTGCGCGACGACGACACGCGTCTTCTCACTTCAATAAATTTCAGAGCGAACGCGAGGAAGAAGATGAGCTCAGGACTCTGTGCAGTGTATAGGCCTACTTAAGCTCTGTGTGAATTTTTGTAAACTTATATATACTTAAGGGAGGGGGGGGGAGCGGGATTCTCGGTAGCCAAGTGTCTCTGCGAGCGCCAAGTGACATTTTTTATTGCGCTCGCTGTCGTGAGGTATTATAGATGTGCGCGGCTCTCTTGCTGAAATTAAGTGATTATTGAAAGCTTGATTTATTTTCTCAAGATTATCTGATTTACTAAGTCTTGTGCCGTTGCTTGTTTAGGTCATTCTGTTAGAAAGCATGAATGATTAAAAAATTAATTTCTTTAAGTATTAAGAACGTGTCTTGTTCTACCTACATTAAATCGCACGCAATGATAAATATTAGCTACATTATTTTTTAACTTAAAACAATTATTTTGATTCGTATGACTAATCAGACCTTATTAGTTATTGTACATTTAAACAAGATCTAAGACCACAACATACAGTAATCAAATTCCAGCGTAGTAAAATTTATCAAACGGTATACACTTGCTCAGATCGAGATTCGCCATCCGCACGCGGCTTTATTATATAGCAACGCCTACCAGCAGGCCGCATTGTGCTGCGA
>JAPYZA010018323.1:0-13485 GCA_030522685.1 Eupelmus azureus
GAGAGAGAGACAGAGAGTGCACGCGCTCGCTCGCCAGTTACGTCGAATTCCGGTTCATGAATGATGCGACGATGACAACGGAGCGCGCGCGGCGTCAATGAGCACGTGCATATTAGCGCGAAAAATCGCGAGCGCTCCGAAAGACTTTTTAGCTAACGATGCATAGAGGGGGGGGGGGCGATTAAAGAGCCGGCTGACTGTGTATACACACGTACGCACGGGGCAAAGTTTCGCTCAACGGGCATATATATTGTTATGTTGGCGTAATATGCGGGAAAGTGCTGAGACAGGCATAACGGAGAGCGGCCGGTGGGAGAGAGAGAGAGCCGAGCGAAAGTCAAGAGACACACAGGCGATACGTGGCGCCCTCCGATGCGTATATAGAAGCTTCTTCCGATAATTGCAGGAGGACGAGGAGCGCAGGCTCGAATACACACGCACCGGACAAAGTAGCCTCGCGCGCGCATACTTACACAGAGAGAGAGAGATGTTTGACCGACGACTTCGCCGGCGTATATACATTACGAATTTAAGCCGCGCGCGCTGGCTATTTGAAGCGCGCGTATATACGTAGACTTGATGATCGCGGACGCGAGCCCGAGTATAAAACCGGAGCGGGAGACGTATACCTTAGGCTGACGCGCGCCGCGAAAGGGCTAAGATCGCGTAATCGGAAATATGGCCTGCGGAGGCCATAAAACGGAGAGAGAGAGAGAGAGATGCTTGCTGGGCTAGCCGAGAGCGAGCGATACTAACGCGAAGTGCAAACCCAAGCACTTTGCTCCAGCGAGAGAGAGAGGGAGAGACTTGACTTGGACTTGGGCGAGAGCGAGCGCACATGTTGTGCCAACTCAGCGAAAATACGCCCGAGAGAGAGAGAGAGATGCTCAGTCAAAGGGAAAAAGGAAGGAGATTAACTCCGATTGTGCTGCGCGCGACGCTTTTTTCTCTCTCTCTCCATACATAGCTATCCCCCCGCGACTCCGGATTAGAAAGAGGTCACGCAAAAACTTAGAGGCGCTGGCGGTTAAATTCGAAGCCTTTAGCGTAATCTCGCGAGGCGAGACTTTTGCGGACGGGGGGGCTGGGATGCTCCGCGCGCGAGGGCGAAGTTATCCAATTATTGTCTAACCTGGGAGGCAACTTTGCGCGCGCGCGCGCGCCGGTATGAGGGTGGAGAGGCGGCCTCCCCCTTCTCTCTCTCGCCGCGTCTTCAATCGAGCTGCCGCGATAAAGTAAACTTTCTTTCAAAACTCGCCGGAGAGAGGCGGCACATGCGCTGGGAGCGGGCTTTTTATTATACCGCTGACGCCCGGGCCCGCAACGACTTTTTCTAATCTAAACGACAGCTGAGCGATTTAAAGCCCGTCTCTTCTTTTAATTCGCCACTTTGTAGCGCGCGCGCCCAGTTTTGACGCTGCTTTTTCGACTTTTACGAGTGTTTGCGTAGTTAATAGTTTTATGGGTGGGCAAGTTTGTTATATGGAGAATTGAAATCGCGGCCTGTAATGCGTCGGGAGTAAGCAGGCCTCGGGAACTTTTTCAAAGCGCCGGTTCGACGCCGACTTGGACCGATTAATTACGCGAGATGCAAAAAAGAGTGATTCATTAATTACGCGCGCTCGGGACACAAACTTGGATTGTCGCGACTCGCGGATGATATAATAGTTTTCGTACGTTTTTCTGCATTCAATTGCAGCTGAGCAAACTGACAAAAACACTTATCTCTGCGCTAACTCGATCCCCGAAAAAGACAAGACGTTTAACGTGAAAATAACGCGACAAACGCGCGGGCCATAATCTGAGAAAAGAAGGAAAATCGCTGATGCACGCGTGTGTATGTAGGTATACAGCATTGCCTGGAATTAATTCGAGCGTGAGCAAAATTGTTTCCAACTCGGAATTTCGCGCGGGCGGCTGGCACAATATACATAAAGCACAGACAGCGGCAGAGCCAACTCTGATAATCCATCGATTAATTAATCAAAAGTTCTGCGGGGGGGGGGGGGGGGGTCGTGGCTGGGTGGGGGTAGCGGGCCACGCTTCTGCAGATGTAAATGTATATGTAAATGTAAATGTAAATGGTTTGTTGGACTAGAGAAGGAGAGGGGGGGGGGGAGGCAGTGTCGGCGGCGACTACTTCGGAGGTATATAGGAGAGAGAGAGTCGAGGCGTGCGCTTCGAGTCTGGAGAACCAAAGTTTCGCCTTTGGGTGGGAGGGAGAGAGGAGAGAACTTAACTGAGTTAACTTTGCTGCCGAAGCAAACTTTCCGCCAACTTTAAGTAGTCGCCTCCGTCTCGCTCCCGCCGCGAATCCTCTCCTTTCATCTCATTCTAGTTCGTCGTCGTCGTCGTGCCTCTGCTCTCTCTCTCTCCCCTCTTTCTTTCACTCCCCCGCTTGCTGCTGCTCTTATACTTTCGTTTCTTCTCTCTCTCTCTCTCTCTCACGCCTGCGCTCGGGCGCTTCCTTTTTATTTTCTCATTTTCTCGTTCCCTCGTCGCCGCTTCGGCCTCTTGTATAGATATATAATACCATTCTCCTTGCCAGCTCGCTCGCTCGCACCTATCCGTCTATTTTATCTACTTTTTTTTTCAGTCGCCGGCCCACTCCGAAAACCGAGAGTGAGAGAGAGAGAGAGAGAGAGAGAGAGAGAGAGAGCGAACAAGCAAAGTTGGTAATGCCAGAATGACGCAGTTGTTAGGGTATATAGAACGCGTGTCCGCTTATCATTTATCTCGCTGGCTCATCGACTTGCAGCGCGCTTCGAAAACTTCTTCGCCTCACTTGTACTTTTATAGCGTTACGTTTGACTATTTTTAGAAGCGCGAGTGTATACAGCCTATCTGTTCTTCTTTCTTCGCGAACGCCGGAATATGCTTTCGTAATTGGTCTCGATTTTAGAGTAGGATATCCTGACGCGGGAGAGCGAGCTGATAATCTCGCGCGAAAACGATTGCCTGATCGCGCGATTTAATGTTTCTTAATCGTAAGATGTAAACATGAAAGTGTATACGCACGCAGATTGTGTGAATTTATTAACGATATGACGTGTTACTCTACTATGATTAATCGTATACTTGGTCACTTTAAAAACACCAAAAAGTTACTCGCAACAATTACAAACTTATATACATACGCCGCGCGGCATTGAGCAAACTCCTCAAACCAATCAAACAAACAATCCTCGTTTATAAAACCATAACGCTCGCGCTCTCGCGAAATACGGGAAACGCAAATACACGCAAGAGAAGAGCTTTACGGCGAAGTGTTTTCGCTTCCGCCGATGAAGCGAACGCGCGCGCGCGCGTCCCGATATAATTTCGGCCGGACTTTCTTTGTTCTCGCTCTCTCGGCCTGTATACCCTTTTTCTTTTCCCCACGCGGCGCCGGCATTGTGCAAGCCGTTATAAGCCGCGTTATGACAAGGAAACAAAGCCAGCTTTTTAGGAAGCCGACTTTCCAACTGACAAGACACTCGCCCTGTGTGCGACGCGCGGTTATTATACTTTATTTAAACGCGCGGCGAGCCGCTTTATTAATGAGCGGGATACGTGGATCGGAGCCGGAATGTAAGCGCGATAAGGAAAAACTTTCTATAACGATGAGCTCGACGATTTGATATTGCGGAGAGCGGGACTTTATGGCTGGCGTGACGATGATATATACGTGTACGTACGAGTGCTTTATGTCAACGAGCATCGCGATCAGCCCGAGAGAGCTGGATTCGAGGATAAAAAGGTTATGCAACGCGAGAGCCGCGACACACACAAGTTATTGTCGTGTTTTCGAGGATTTGAGGTGTGCGGGGGAAAAACGGAGTCGTAGTTTTAATGGATAAGAAAGTTTTGAAACTGGGTGGCTCTTTATTTGAGTAGGAACGTTATTCAATGTTTCGATCGGAGTGACGTAGTGTGTTTATGTTACGTAAGATTTGAAGAGTTTTGTAGTTTTGATTGGCTGTAAGCTTTAAGGTTAAAGCGGAAACTTTGTAATTAGGATGTACAATCGATTCGGAAGTAAGAAATTAGCGGGAATTAAAATAATTATCCCATACTCGAGTTAAACGGGCCCGAAAGTTTACGAGTGCGCTTTCGAAAAATCAAATCATTCAATTTAATCATATTGTAGCGGTATTATTGCGTTACTCCGTAATTTGTTAAGTAAATCTGTTAAAGTTTTCTTTCGCAGTTTGAAATTTCGAAAAACTTTTATTTCAGGAATGGAATTCTTCTGTCATCACGACAAAAGTATTCCAGTGGAAAAGTTCTGACAAAAGTAACTTCGGGCTCGAGCTAACAAAAGTTTTCTGTTGCTAGGCGCTATTGACTGACGGAAAATTGCCGCACGCTTTCGATAATTCCAGATTAAATACGTGCACTCGCTAATACGTCCCTTTTGATATTTTAGATCGCGGCATTATTTACAAGTTTCAAAATCGATTTAACTTTAATTTTTAAACTTGATCGATGCGACGAACTTTGGCTGGCTTTTAAAAACTTTCAATTAACAGCTTTTAATAAGTTTATTTTGAAGATCTAATGCGCCCCGCGTTAGTTTTATTTTAAGCACCCAATTAGGACGCAACATTTTTCTTTTCAATTAGAGTGTTTTACATTAAAAAAGCCAGCCAAGTTTTTCAATATAACTACGCAGTTTAAAAAAAAAAAATATGAAAAAAAGCTGTAAGCCCCCGCGACACAAGCACTTGTCGCTTTTAATTACTATAATTAGAGTGAAAATGATCTCTAGCCTGCTGCCGGCGCGCGCGTTATTCTTCCGCGAGAAATCAAGACTAATCCGTCAGCGTAAAAATTCACGAGCTCTCGCGCGCTCGCCCAAAACGTGAACGCGAAAAAAAGCACCTCGCCGGCTCGTAATTGGTTAATCGCTTAATTGAAACATAAATTCCTCGTGAAAAACGTATCGAGTTTCGCCGTCTCCTCCTCCGCTCGGGCGCGTTACGCAAAATGTAAATAGCCGCTTGCGCGCGCTCCGCCGCGAGATACACGGCAAAAGTCATTCAATCACTCGCTCTCCGAGCGCGAGGGGCAAATCAAATCAAATCCAAGTTGGATAAGTGCGGAAGATTTCGCCGCTTCAGCAAGTATATATAACCCGTTCGGAAGTTCCGCCGGCGGCTGTGGCAGCCTGCGCGCGCGGAGAGGGGGGCGAAGAAGAGAAACCAAGAGCCGGCAGGAGGGGGGGGGGGGCGGCGAGAGTAAATGACGTGCACGCAGACACACGAGAGCCTGGGCGCTGCACACGTATATACAGAGACTCGCGCGGGAGAGAAACAATGAATAAGTTTCCCCGCGCGCGCGAAGTTTGCAAAAATTCGGCCTTCACCTAGGCGAGAGCAGCTCGCTGCGAGGCTTTCGAGGAGGGGATGGGTGAAAAAAAAGGAAAGAGCGTGTATACGCGCTAAAGCGCCCTGCGGGAGAGGGGGGGAGTCGCGGAGAGAGAGAACCGGTCGTCGCCGAGAGTGCATGCAGTAATTGCAGCCGCGCGCGCCTCGGAAATTCATGAAGAAGAGAAAAAATAAAAAAGGAAAATATACGCAAGCAAGAGCGAGCAACGGTCCTTGCCCGCGCGTCGCTTTCTATATACACCGCTGGGGGGAATAAACACAACGGCGAGACGTATATAACGAGCCGTGGAAATGCAGGTGAATCGGAGCTCTTGGAGTAAGATGGAGTCCAAGAGAGAGAGAGACAGAGTGAGAGAGAGCAAAATTCGCGCGGGATGTGGCATCTTGACTCCTAGTGGCGCGCGCGCCGGCAAAGCAATGGCCGGCGGGGCCCCCCGATCGATGTCTCGACTTTCTCTCTCTCTCTCTCTCTCTCACTCACAACTTCCCACCCTCGCCGCCTGCGCGCCCGGCAACTCTCGCCGCTGCCGGCAGCTTCTCTCTTTCTCTCTCTCTCTCTCTCTGTGTATACGTACACCACTCACGCGTCGCTCGCTCGCTCTCTCTACTCCTGACCAACTAAATCAGCTAGCTGCTTATTGCCCGAGTCTAGAGCGAGAGCAGCTCTCTTTGCGCATACTACCTCAGCTCGTGTGTGTATGTGTGGGGGAGCGTAGAGAGATGCACGAGTCCAAGGTCAGCGAGGCCCCGACTTTCCTTAAATCGGAAGCGTCTCTATCCCGTGGGAATTGAAGGAATAGCGAGGACAGTTAGTGCTTCGTTACGATGGTCATCTAGAGCTGTAACGGCTCGTTAGTGTCTATACACGCTTTGTAATTCCAAAAGACTCTATCTCTCTCTCTTTAATAGATTTACTTTAATAGAGCATCGATGTGGTAATGTGATGTAATCCCTGCCCCCGGTTTATACACACGCCGCAACAAAGCTATCATTACCCTATCCCAACAAGCACACATCAAACTCAAGTTCCCAGGCACACTTGTAGGGCAAACTTACAGAGCTCTCGGAAAAAGTCCGAGCCCCCGGACTTCCCCAAAGCCAGCTATACACCTCCCTCAACTTTTGCCCCGCGCGAGCGCGCGCGTCGAAAATTTTTTTTCCACTCTCCGCGGTCAGCCAGAGAGAACCAGCCAGGCTAGCTTGCGCGAGCCCTGCGCGCCAGGCTCATACACACGGCCGATATCTCTCTCTCTCTCTCTCACGCACACAACAGCGAGCATATACAGCGGGCGGGCGGGCGAAAGATAGATGTGCAGAGAGAGCTTGGGTATACGCGGGCGAGAGAGAGAGAGAGAGGGAGGAACGCGCGCGCGACGCCCCGGCGACGCAGGAGGAGGAGGAGGACACGACGACAACTATACGACGGATCGATGCCTTCCGTATCAGCTGAATCGAGCGCGAGCGCGGATACCTATGCTATATACGCCGCCAGGCCGCCCGCTGCACCGCCGGCGCTGCACCGACAACTTTGGCTGGCGCGCGCGGGCGCAGCCAAGGGACACATCGAAATTCCCTCTCGCCAATCAAGCGCGCGCAGAGTAGCGCCCCCCCCCCCCCCCCCCCCCCCCCACCCACGCCCGGCGGGGGGAGAAACGAGGGGGCGGGGGGGGAGTCGCGCCGAGACTTTTTCTCTCTGCCCCGAGAGCTCGATTGCTTTTGGGAATTAATGAGGAGAGCGAGTTTGACGCGCGCGCCGGGCACTCTAAGCTGTTTGTAAACACGGCGGTGGGGGGGAGGGAAACAATCGAGATTCCGTGAACGGCGCGGAAAATATTTATCGTCTCGGGCGAGTGTATGTACGAGAAACAGCTGTATGTCGGGGAAATACAGGGAATTGACGAGCGTAAATATAAAAGTTTTGGAAAACTGCAGCGGAGAGAGAGAGGGACAAGTCCTTTCGGAGGGCGTATATATTTGTTTTTACGCGAGCACGGGGAACTTGCGCGGCCGGGTATATAGCCCAGCGCCGAGTGGAATAGTATATAGGTTGTAAAAGTTCCGCCGGAATAAAGTAAAAGTCATTCGCTTTTTACAACTTAATTTTTTCCCAGTTCCAAACTACCCGTGGGCTAGGATCTTTCGGGCAGGCTCCCCCACCTCCGTATCGTTACTTCTTCGAGACGACTTTATCAAAGCAGCGATTATACAGAAGCTTAATTAAAAAACCAAGAAGCAAAACGCACGCGATCACCTTTCCCAAATATTTAGAACGAGCCAGCGAAAACATCGTATACACACACACCGCGTTCGTTAATTTCCGGCCGCTGACCGAAACTCTCCCGAGTTTGGCTTTTTCAATTTGAGGCCTGGCGCAATCTCGGTCGCGCTCACATCCAAACACACACAGCCCGAGATAAAGAAAGAGGCAGGGGGGGGGGGGGGACGCACCGACTACACAGCCACGACTACTCAGAGACGAGCGCACTGGCTCCGCTCCAACCCATGCCCACATGGATAAAACGTCGCCCTTCCGCGCGCGAACTTTGCACGACCGTAAATACATTGCGGTAGATACGTAAGCGCAGGCAAGTGTTGCGCGCTCGCTCGCTGCATTACACATGCATAATGCGCTCACGTCTCGACATTCGGAATACGGGTCAGCACGCGCGCTGCTCGAGGAGAGCTGAGTAAGCGCGCGCGCGGCCGCTGAAACAGCGTGTACTATATATCTGCGCGTGTGTGTAAGTGTATAGACGGGCTTTTCGCGCTTCTTCGTCCGCGGATTACGTAAGCCCCCCGCGAGCGCGCCGGCTCGTTTAAATACCGCGAGAGCCTGTATATATATGCGCGCTGCGAGTGCAGCTTTTAAAACGCGCGCCTATTTCGCAAAGCGCACCTCTCCGCCGCTACATACGCGCGAAGAATAATCGAGGTTAAAATGCGCGCTAGACTTATCCAGAGCTCCCCACCCCACGCTCCCCGGCTGCTCTGCAGCGTTCTGAGAAAGAGATTATACCTAGCAGCTTGCAGCTTGCGCGCCGACTCTCGCTCACACGCACGTGCGAGAGCGAGATATATAGGACTGAATAAACTACGGCGCGCGTGTCTATGTGTGCGCATGCAGTCGTCGTCGGCTTCATTAACGTCGCCCCCCGCAATGAGTGTCTACACGATGATTTTTTTTCTCTCTTCGGGCTTGGCATAGAATTTCGAGCGGGGGTTTTTTTTTTGTAGGTGTGGCCGCGCCGAGGGTGCGAAAGTTTTTGAATGGGGGTACGAGTTTAATTGAGATGCGCGCGCGTGGTGAAAAAGATTTCTCGGCTGAATGAGCTCTGTTGACTGCGGATATGTTTACTAGATTTTTTTTTTATTATGGGAGAGTATAATAACCGGGGCTAAGTAATTACTCGAGTTTTCAAACTTATAGTTCGGAGCGCGCGCCGAAGTTCGTAATTATTCAGCGGCTGAAAAAGTTAATTACATTAGCATCTAAGTGAAAGCTTTGTTATTCTGATTGAAGTTTCTCGGGGCTTTATCGGCGGCGTTATTGTTGCTAAATTAATGGCGATTCCCCGGGGACTTTGAAAATTCTAATAAAAAGTTTATCGATTAACAGCGATGACAATCGATGCAATCGCCTCAACTTTCTCTCTCTCGCACTTTTTGCATTAGTTATCTCAAAGGAGCCGCGGGCCGTAACCTAATTAAACAATAAGCGTTACGATAAATATCGCTTCCAACTTGGCGTAATCATTATGAGGAAGCCCCGCGACAGCCAGCAAGTTTTCATTCATCTTATTACGCAAAAGTTACAGCTAATACGCAAAGTAAGTGAAACTTTATAATTATCTACTTAAACTGCGCGGAGCGAGCTTCGAAACAATAACTCGCGTAAGAAGGAACAACCTGACGTATCAATCTAAGCCGAAACTAAATAAAAACGCTCCCAATTAACTGCTGAACTCGGCGCAAATTTTATCAGTCGCGGATTGTTTTCTCCGCGCGCAGCTCTTTTGATAAAATTAGCGCACTGCGAGTATACACAATGAAATCTCACGCAATTCCCTGCGAAAATTTACGTCATTCGATGCGCCGCGCGGGGAAAACATCGAGACAGCCGGCCCTAAGACGAAGGAAGCAACGTGGACTTCTGGAAAAGTTGGCCGGTACATCTGCACGCTCGTAACGGATTAAGGACGGTACAGTTACGGCTGCCGGAATTTTCCACAAACTTAGCGTGGTGCGGGGATGGAGTTTTTGGTGTGGCATTTGGGTATTATAGGAGGAATAGGTGGTGTGATGAGTCGTGGAAATGCTGTCGTTTAAAACGTTGTTTGAACCTTTTAAAGTATTATCGTATTTATGAATAGGAATTGCCTTTTATCAAAGATTGCCATACGGGGCTATACAATAATAGTGTGGTATGGAAGTTTGACTATATCAAAGTTTGATGCAAAAGTAATTGAAACGTATTATTATTGGCTTTGAATTTAGCCTTTGAATGCCAGTATTTCCATTAAAAGTTACTTCTCGGTTTATTAGCTCTAATCAAATAATGTTTACGTAAAGGAGGTAGATAAACGCCAATAGAAGATAAAAAAAAAAGAAACGCAAGCGGAGCAAATTTAAAGTTTCGCAAATGAAATCAGGAAATACGATAACTTTGAAGTAACACCGAAGTCGCGCAATTAACGAAATTTCAAATTCCCCCTCCCTCACTGTACACTTACAGCGCTGAATTCGCTGGAAAGCATTTTTATCCGTAAAAGAGACAGTTACATAATTTAACTTCGGTATACCTAATGACTTTAGCGCTCGGGCTCGGGTACGCTAGGTGAAACAATTCGAAAGAGTTTTTCCCGCACAAAGCAATCGGGGCCGGCCTCCTTGCGCCGAAGAAGCGAAAAAGTCAGCTCGGAACTTTCCAATTTTTCATTATCAGATTTGAAACAAAACGAGGGACGGGAAAGAGAAAACAAAAATCTCGCGCGCAGTTATAAACGCTCCTCCGTACACATAAAAAGGAGCGGGCGAACAAAAGTTTTTAAGTGCGATTGGATCATTTTAAAAAAGTCGGAAAAGAGGAGCAAGCGGGAGAATCAACTTCTCAACTGCTCGCCTTCTCTCTCTCTCTCTCTCTCTCTCTCTTTCGTAGAGCACGCGCTCGTAAATCACTCGATCGAGCGTGCACGTACTTACACAGCCTTACGAAGAGACAGACACAGAGAAAGAGCGAGCGAGAGAGAGAGAGAAGCCGCAGGCAGCGAGGCTCGGACGGACGCGAGCATTTGGTGGGTACAGTACGAGGGACGCTTCTGGAATACCATTCATTTATTTGCCCCACCTTCGCATCATCGTCGTCTCTTTCTCGCTTCCTTCCACATCGCGCTCTCTCGCCTCCTATAGGTACACACACACGCACGCATACTCACGCGCGCCTGTATAAGCTAGCTCGGTGCACGTAACTCGCCGAGAGCGACCCTTTCACTTATCGGCTCGCTACTCCGATTTTATGTGCGCGCGTTTTCCACGCGTATGGAGCTCCGATAATCGGCCGGCGCTGAGAGAAAGCAACGACACCGCTCTACTTCCCCCCCCCCCCCCCCCCTCTCGTCTCCCTTTCTTTCCGAGCAACGTGTCTCTTTCTCAGCGAGGAGCCTCGCTGTTTACGTTCGCGTTTCGGAGCAAAGGCGGCTTTAATAGCCTCGGAAAACGGCGCTGCGGCTTAATTGATGGTTAAGCGACGAGTGCGTGTGTACGTGTGCGTGTGTCAAGCTGCGGGTAGAGCCGGGCTTTTATTGAGTCAATCGTCATTGCGCGGAGAGAAAGAGAGGCGCGAGCGCGTGTACAAAAGAAGCGGGCAAGACAAAAAGTATAGAGAGCGATTAACGAAAGCGTGGAGAGAGAGAGAGAGAGAGTTCGTGCACGACTATATCCCTTCCCCGTGTACGCATCGGTCAGCCTCCTCTCGGGATGCTATAGCCGCGAAAATCGCGAGAATAGCGGAGCACAAAAGCGGCTGGCGCGAAGGCTGCATATAGCCCCGCGCGCTGTGAGAGAGGAATTCCAGAAAGGAGTAGAGCAGCGGCTCTCCCGCGCGCGTTTAGCTCTCTCGCTGTGTGTATATACCTATAGCAAAGCGAAGGTCAGCCATGAACTTGGCTTTGGGAAAAGATGGCTCAAGAGAGAGAGGCCTGTACAGCGGGGGGAAAGCGAGAGAGAGAGACTAGAGTTCAGTGCACTCCCTCCTTAGGCTGCGATCCGCGCATTAATAAACATGAAGGCGGCGAAAGCGCAATGAATCGGGGCCCCGACGTATCGCCAGCCGAACAGGTTGCGCGCGGGACGCCGCCGCTCTATACCTACACTCTCGCACGCTGCTCTCGCTCGCGCCATGGAACCACGCACGCATCGCGAAACGCATCTTCCCCCCTCTACTTTTTCGTAGAGCTGCCGCTCTCCGCTGCTCTCCTCCTACGCGGCCGCCCGGTGCGTGCCAGAGAAAAAGTATCGAACGCTTGCATGTGTGTGTGTGTGTGTGAGTGTGTGTGAGTGTGGATGTGTTTAATGCTTACAACTAGGATAATGATGCACTGACCTGTCTGATCGGGAGAGAAAGACAGTAAGCTCCTCTTCGCTCTTCCTCGAAGACACCTATATATATATGAATGCACTGTCTCACATGCACAGCACGGTGACCGCGTGTGCGCGCACTGGCCGCGTAGCCTCTGTGTACGTATATATCCTTGCCGAGCCGGTGTGTCGCTGGAGTAGCGCAGCGCAGCGCGTTACTTGACGATCATCAGAGCCCTGGAGAGAGAGAGGGAGAGGAGGGCTCTTTTCTTCCTAATTCACGCGCTGCTGCCGTTGTCTTTCCTGCGCCTGCCGGACGACGGCAACGACGACGACGACGGCTTCTCTCCCTCCCTCCCACGGCGGCAGCAGCAGCAGCAGCACACAGCACACTCTCTCGTTCTCTCTCTACTGTAGCACGACACACGCACTCGCGGCTTAACGCGCGCGCGACACCACAGAACTTCTTCTTCTCCTCGCCTTATCGCTGGGTACACCGCTTCTCACTCTTCCCACGACTACCAGAGCCGAGAAGCTGGAGGAACGTCGCGCTTAAACGTCGAGCGCGCGGGGCCCCTGGTCCGCTCTCTCTCCTTCGTTTTCACGCCTCTATGCACATATATACGCACTCTTTCTCTCCTCGACGCGCGCGGCTCTCTCGCAGTGTGCGCGGCGGTCTCTCTGTGTCTCTCGTCCGTTCCTCTCGCAGCTCGCGGCACAGCCACACTCGTCTCTCTCTCGCGCGCTCGCGCGGCAAGATGGCGGCTGCTCTCTCGGGGCGCACACACACACACACAGTTCGACTGTATATACCTCGAGTCACGGCCGGCTCTCTCTCTCTCTGAAACGCGCGCGCGCCGCCACACGCACAAGCCAGAGCTACCGCCGCGACGCCGGCCGCTCTCTCGCGCGCGCCGCCACCGCCGCCGACGCGCGCGCTACGCAACGTCCAGCCCCCCCTCTCTTATTTCTCGAAAATCTACTCTCTCGAAAATACCGAGCGGTTCGACTGCACCTAGCGCCACCTGGCCGGCCGAGCGCCCAACTGATTTTAAAATCAAGCGGGACACGCGGATCGATCGAACGCGCGCGCGCGGCTATTAATTACGAGCGCGGCAATTTTGCGCGATCGGCAACCGCCACTTAGCCGCGCATCCTTTTTTAATGGCTCGGGAGAGAGCGCAAAGGGAATGCTTGATTTACGCGGAAGAGAGCGCGCCGAGCGGATTTCTGGATGTGCGCTACGCGCGCTCTCCCTGTCATCAGACTGCCAGCGTGCATTTTTTAATATGGGAAGGCCCGAGCGATTGCCGGAGTCGTTCGACGACTATACCTTTCTGAACAGGTGGGGTCTGACTTTTCTAGGGATCTGGAGGAGCGAAAGGGAGGGAAGAGGATGGCTGGCCGAGAGGATGCATAGGGTTCATGTGACGGTTCTGTTTGTGATGATGACGATGCTGCTGATACCGCAGTGGCTGGATCTCTACGCGCTTTGGGGCAATGTGGATGCGAACGCGGAGACTTTTGTGCTTAACGTTTTCAC
>JAPYZA010018336.1:0-13964 GCA_030522685.1 Eupelmus azureus
CAGGGCGTAGAATAAACGAGCTCTCGTTTTTTTTTTTTCTTTTTTGCGCAAGCGTCAGAGAGAAAGAGAGATTAGAACGGAAAAAGGAGGAGCAGCGACTGTACTCGTGATCTGAGATAAGCGCGGATTTGCAGGCATAATCTCCAGCATATTATCTGGCGGGCTCGCGCGCCCAAGAACAACGCACTCCATTCTCTAGGCCGCTCCGCTCTCATTCACCCGGGCGCCCGTTTTTTTCCTTCGATTCCTGCCTTTTTATTCCGAATACTTCGCCTCTGTTTCTTTTTCCCCTTCGGCACCAACACCAGCAGTAGTCGAGCTCTCTTGAGGACACGTTCGCTACATGTCGAGTAGATGAAAACTGCAAATGTTTGAACAGTAAACATTAGAATTGAAGAAAAAAAAAAAGTTTAAATCAATATGATGAAAAATCAGCCGCTTCTAGTACGATTCGCCAATGAAGCGTTTAGCTATATAACCGTGCGCCCGAATGTGTGGAATTACGGACTTTTGATTAAACGACTTTTGTACTTGGTAACTGAAGAATTTCGAATTCCGAGCTTTAACTTCGCCTCGCTCAGCCTTTATCGAAACTTCCCGGCAGCGCCGTCTCTTTCCTCTTCGGCGAGACTTCGTTGCCGTGTTTTATTTTTATTTTCCGCCGGAGTTCCCGAAGCGAGAGGAAGACTGATTCCCGGCGATTGAGACGCCCGGGCGTTTTCAGTGCGCGCGTGCTCAGCTCCGCGCCGGGCTGCATGTACGAGAAGAACATTTGCTACTTGGCAACTCGGCGCCGGCACCGGCGACGGCTGCCTTTCGATCGAACGACATTGAATTTACTCGTGCCGCTGCCGGCAGTGCCAGTATAGCCGACGATAAGTGCGAAAAGCGAGTAAACTGCTCGAGAAACGATTTAACCCTTTTACCTTTATTAGATAAAAAAGACAAAAGCGCGCACGGCCCCAGCTTTTTGTTTCATCCGCTTCTGCTGTTTCTCTTCCCTTCCGGATATAGCTTTCGTTTTTGTCGCCAGAAGGATGTATGGTGCTCCGAACTAGATCGTTTCTTCAAAAGAGTACATTGAATCCGAAAATGGCTCTATAACTTGTTTGGACTTTCTTTCTACACTACGATAACTTTATAAATTTGATACTTTACTGGCAATTAATTCAACGATGAGAATGTTTTGTTCCAAATTAATTATATATTTTCAAAAATACCAATTAACTGCAGATACTAAGGTTTTGTTATTTTAAGCCAAGTTTTTCTGAACCTCTAATATGGCTGAACAAGTACGCAATTCTATTGACGCGTGAGAATATTCTTGCGTATAATTCGATGATTTCTCTCCCTCTCATTTCTAGCTCCCCCGTGTAAGCGTGGCTTGGGGCAGGGAGCGATAACGTTTAGTAAGGAATCACCCTGGAATTACGAAAGAGATATATATATATAAAAATCTGACCTCTACTCCCCTTCGCGTGTCATTTTCGCTCTCCTGTCGTATGTATCTATCTCTCTACGAGTGTGAGCGCGTATCTGAGCACGCGCAAAAAGTAATCCGAGGATCGAAAAAAATTAGTTCGTGAAGTGCGGCCTCGAAGGGAGAGGAGGAAAATGATCTTTTTTTTAGCGAGGCTATGATAATAGATTGTCGGATAGACGTTCGCACCAGATGAAAATCCGCATTTTTCCGAAAAATGATTCTTTGCGTTGAAAGCCAATTAAGATGGTATATGAAGATTTTTTTTCGTCATTTTTTTCTCGGAATATACTTAATAAGAAATAGTATAATGCGTATCAAGGGTGTAAATTGGACTTTTCTTCCCGCGTGTGGAATTTCCAAAAGTTGTAGACAAGCAAGCGCGAGCTGAAGGCGAATACGTATTGAGATTCGGAAACGAATACTGCAATCACAGGATCCACTCGCGCATAAAACACACCATGTTTTTTATAACGCACGTATTGATTTTTCCTCCTTTTGTGCTGAAGCTACAGAAATGAGGTGAGAGTTTTTGACACGACAAACACGCGCCAGTTGAATTATCCAAAAATATGCAAAAATGTAGATATGTTTGCTTTGATAACGAATTGACATAAATCTTTAATTTTTTAATTACAAGTAGTAAGGTAAAAACGACGAAGAAAATTTATTTATATGAGCTACTTCCTTTTGTTCGCCACTGGCACACGTATTGGAAAAACGTCAGTAACAAAATGTTTTAAGTTTGCTTTTTTATTTTACGATGCTATGGAAATAGTAGAATCGTTTACATGTATTCTTAATTAGCGAGTTCGATTTTATTAGTAAGCAAACGTTTTTCTCTTCAGTAATTTTAAAAATATTCTTCAAATGTACAAGGTAGTATTAAATTCAAGCTTTGAATAAAAATTTATTTAAAGAAAATTTTTACCAGTTTAATCTTTTTATTTATCCTTAATTATAAGTCTATANNNATACATTTTGCTATCTCTTAATGAAGTATATTATTACGAATATATCAACGATTTCTGTTTTTCATTTTATATAAAAAAAAAATGATTCTTCTATACGTATAAAGCATTTCTAATTCAGAATTTTACGAGCATCAAAGGAATCGTATAATAAAGGGAATGCTTACCGGTCCGCAAAAAGGAACACAAAAGAAAAAACTATGACTCATGGACGAATGTTTTATGATTTCTAAGAGTCTTTAATTAATACAACAAAAGAATGTAAAATAACATGAGTATTTTCATCAGGTAAAAGCAAGCAAGCAAGAGAGAGAATGCAGCTCGCCGTTATTTTTTCATTCCTGAAATATCTTTCGTAAATATAAGCAGGTTTCCGTACTCAGAGAGACGCTCTCGCAGTTCTTAACGCAGGCAAATGTTTGCAGCGTGCGCGCATAAAAATCCATCAGGGGCGGCAGCAACTGTCGCACACGTAGAGCTGAGTTTTTGTAAATCGTACGTGGCGAGCGTAAAATTCGTCGTCGTCCTCCTCCTTGAGACGCGAAGCCTGTGTATATATCCTCCGCGCAGCTGTTCTCAGGCAGCGCCGCACATTTTTCACGACCCTCCTGCTCCCCTTTCTGCACCCTTAGGCGCAAAGTATAAAGTAGTAACGTCACGTTTCTCTCTCCATTTCTCGTCTCCTCCCCCTCCTAGGTATTTGTCTCGAGGAGCGCAAGCGGCCTCGCCGCGAAGATGAAAAATTTATAACCAATCTAAGCGATAACTAATCGAATGGAATTGCGTCGCATCTATATATCTGCCGCTTCTCCGCGGCTCTCTCTCTCTCTCTCTCTCTCTGTCTGTGTGTGTGTGTTTGTACGCCGATAGATGAGGATGCGCGTGCAACAGCTGCTGTCTTTATAAGAACGCGAGCCCGGGAGAAGCGGCCGTAAGCTTCCCTCATTTTTCTCTCCTCGCTCTTCGCTCTTCGTTCTCTATTCATCTTGACTAGCTCTCCTATAGGAAGCTGGCATCCGGACTAACCGAAATTTAAAGCCGAGAAAATGGCTCCTGAAATTTTTCGAATTCGCGCGCTGAATGATCGCTCTGCTTATGTCTTCGACTATCTCTCCTCGTCCTCCCTCATCTTTGCCGCGGGAATACAAAGCGCGAGAGCTGGCCTCGATACGTCAATCGGCCGCCCTTCGACGCGTTATAGCCGGAGCGAGCGTGTGTATTCGTATTCACACGGCGAGACGACGCTTGAGCGACGCGTCCGATGCGTCATGCCAGCAGCGAGCCTCGCGCCCACGAATCTGCTCAAGTCACGGAATTAAAGTGTCGATCCTGAAAAAAGCAGCCTCTATATAGCCTCGCTAGCTCGCGCGCCGTTTTCACTGATCTATATGTTTATTAACTTTGAGACTTTGATACTCACTGCTTCCTTTTTTGGTCAATCATTCAATTGGAGGATCGACAAACTTTTACAGTAGACTATAAATTTTATTAATTTCACCATACTTTGATAAATTTTAATACATGATGGAAAATTATTGGTTAATTTGCTCCGTCTTAATATTCTACCTTATTATTCATGTTCCCTGGTAGAAATAATTTTTTATTTATTTGACAATTATTGAAAAACAATGTACGATAGTAAAAAAATGTACTCAATCTTTTTATATACTGGGCCCTTTAATAATTACTACACTACACTTCGAATGATGAAAATAAAAAATTGCTGAAATATTGACCCAAACATGTATTATGCATTGACATCTTCGTCTTTTTATGACCAATAAATTCATTTATTTATCACTGGCTTTTCGAAATACAGAAATTTTTATTATCCTTTAGTAAGGCTTATTTTCACGTTGACTAATTCACGAATAACTGCTGTTAGACAAACAAATAATGTAGAAAGATATTGAAAATAAAAAGATTATACTAAAGTAAAAACTTGTATGCGAGGCTACACGTAAAAACGTCTCTAATCAAAGCGTCATTTTGAAGAATGCGAAAAATACAGTATAAATAAATGAACAATAAACATAAAAGTATATCCAAAATACAAGCATTAAACTCGAGAGCGGCATTTAGTAAAATGCTTCCAGGTACGATTTAAATAGCTTTAGTTTACTGCGGCAAAACTAAAATCATTAAAACAAATTTATTCTACGCACAAGTTTTCACGAGCAGCGATTTTCCTCGAGCGAATTACCATATTTAGCACATTAGTTTTCAGCGTGTTCGATAACACACAAACGTGGGTACACTTTCCATAATTCATTTCAGAAGACATCCTAATAACTGACACATGCTCGAGAGATACAAAGACCGCCGAGGTCGATTAAAACGTTAACCTTTACCAAGCGCACTCTAGCTTTCCAGACGTGTGTATATATATTCGCGAATGAACGAGCAGCAAAAAAAGAATGAGTGAATGAGAGAGAGATTACGGAATGACATATCGAAAGAAACGATCGAGAAGAGAGACAGAGGGATAGGGAGAAGGAGAGGGAGAGGGAGAAGGAAAGAGAAAAAGAAGCGGGCGAGCGTACTCGGAGAGCGTGAAATCCCCTCGACCGGAGTTAACCCTAGTTGAGCCCCCGCCCGTCTCTCGACGAGAGAACCTATCTAGGCGGCGTCGGCGGCGGCCTTACCTCCTTTTTAGAGAGACTCGCTCTCTATACCTTTTGCCCTCTTTATTTTTGGAGAAACACTCGGCGCAAGCACGGCCGGCTTTCATTACGGAGGGGAATCACGTCTTTACTCTCGTATGTGTGCCCGTGTATGTACAAAGGGAAGCATAGCTGTGTATAAAGCTCATCACATAACAGGCCTGAGAGTGGGTTAGACATAGAAAGAGAGAGGGGGTGGGATTTCCTTGATTTTCATTTACATGAGAGTAATACAAATTGCTTTTCTTAAGCTCTTTCCCACTACTCCGTCCCGGGAGTAGGAAATCCTAGACGACCACACACACACGGTTAGTCACAGGTATATACATATATATATATATATATGTAAAAGGGACAAAACTCACCTGATGTTGTCCTCGTCGACGAAGAGTACGACACCGCGTGCATTCCGCTTGGAGTCTAGGTGCTCGACGATCCGCTCAAAGTCCTCGGGTTTGGCGTTGCGCATGATCTTCTCGCTCACCGCCACGCAGATGTTGTACTCGGCCGAGAGCGACACGAAGCTCGCTATTCCCTGTGGGGTTGCGGGGAGTGAAAATGTTCATTCGTTAGTTTTTGCATGCCTCGAACATACAGACACGGAAAAATCAATATGCGAAGAATGATGCGTCAGAAGAATTCTCGTTTTCTCTGCGCACATGAGCGCAGCGCTATAGCTGCCACTGCGCTCTAGGTAGCGCCGACAGCATTTTTCCCTTTTTAATTCAAACCAGTCAGGGGATGAAAACTGGATTGCATTTCAATTTGGGAATCCAGTGACTTTTATTTTTCGACGCTTTTCATTACTGCGGGCTTGTTTTACCTGCTTCGTTATTCAACAAATACGTTAAATAAAGTAAACAAACGAAACAGAAAGAATTACAATCTACTCAACATTACTTCCTTCCCATTCTTGTATTAAATTCTGAAAACTCTGTCTTGCTTTCTCAATACAAACAATATATTAATTTTTCAAATTCTTTTTTTTTGAAAATATTATAGATTCTTTTTTCACTATAGTAACAGATACTTGAAAATACTCAAATTCAATTACTTTTTTAATCGTTATTGGAGATCATTACGATTTACAAAATCTCTTAAAGTTTGAATAAATATAGATAATGTAAATCTTCCAAGAGGTGACAGATAAGAATATCAGAATTTTTAAAGTAATTTATTATGTAAGTTCAAAAAATTTGACGATTTAAATATTTAATAAGATATTGAATTTAAAGTATGTCTTTTTTCATTTTTCAATTTTATTTAAAAAATGAAAACTTTTGGCTGAATTCCAAACTTTTAACAAAGATTTTTTTATTCCGCTTGAAGAGTACATGCATTTTCAGTTTTTTAGTTCATTTAAATTGAAATTTCTCATCGTACGAAGCATTTTCAATTATTTTTCTTATTTCATACTTTTGATTAATTCTACATGATATGATCTGAAGGTATTGATCGCAAAGCAACCATTTTTTGTCAGGCATTTCACATATACAGCAGCTGACCATCTTTCTAAAGAATAAATTAATTAATATGGCATGATACTTAAGTGAACCAATTCGTACAGTGGATATAATAATAAACGAGTATCCACAAACATTTCGATGGTTTGGGGATATGGCTATCCTGCTCAGAAATCTGTATTGTAAGTACTAAGTTCTAAGTAGCGTGAGGCCGTGAGGGGTAAACTTTCGGTCGACATTATATATAATTGGATTCCTTGGGCCTTTCAGCCAATAAGGTTTATCTAGTGGGTTTCTCTTTGGAATACTCTTTCATTCTTGCTTATTGTTAAATACAATTTTAACATTATCAAAATTCATTGTTTTAGTTTACGTTAAAATCAAACTTTTTAATTATTTTAGCACGGTACAGTATCAGGTACTCATTTATTTAATTTATGATTTAATATAAATGAGGCAATGCAATGGAAAAATTAGAAGAAAAGCACAGAGTAAACTAATTAAACATCGTTGCTAGAAACTCTGTTAGTACATCTTATAAAGCAGTAATTAACTGTTACCGGTATATATTCATTTAGTTTATTTAAACTTTTAACATACCTTAAAAATGATAGAAATTTCACAAAAGTTGTGAAACGAAAAATTTATTCCAGTAAATTTGTCATTTCATATGTTTCTACTATACGTAGATTTCGATTCAACCCGCCATAAACACTTAAAAGTATGAAATTATAAATAATTTAGAATGTATAACAAAAGCTGCACAAAATTACTCACAAAATAGACAGAATTTCTGTATTATAAAAATTGGATTTCTGAAATATTTTGATACCGGAAACTTATTTAAAAATATTTGCATTAATATTTTTATAAATCTCAATTTTCTAATTTTTCGTCAGTTCGTGTAATACATGCACACACGATCGCCCACACGCATTCACACGTACATATGCAATTCTTACTGGTATTCTAAAAGTATACTGATTGGTCAGATACTTAGCACAATTTTTACTTAGGATACAATCCTTACCAAATCGGAATTGAACTAACAAGAGATGGTCCTCATTCATTGAATAAAAAATATCACCCGAATCGGTCAAGCAATTTCGGAATAATCGCTGGACAAATAGAGGGAAAAACAGACAGATAGAATCGAGACTCTCCACGTTTTTGAAGTCGATTCAAAATATCCTATTCAACAAGATTTAAGAAAAAAAATAGTAAATTGATTATTTTAAAAGAGCATTATAAAATTAGATAAACAATCTAAGTAAAGTAAAAAATTAAACAAATATTTCGGAAATCTAACAATTGATGAAGATATATATGATATCCAATAGCACTGCGTAGGAAATTAGCAATTTTTTAACGCGTTTTCACTACTGTATACTACTATTTGCCAAAATTTGAAAACTTCTTATTCTGAGAGAGTTTATTACTTACGATAACGTCAATAACATAATTTGAATTCCTACTAAGGGCAGCTGAGCTTTTTAAGTAGAAGATGGCTTTATAAACAAACATCATTGACGAGTATGCGCATTGCCAGATACATAATAACTATAAAGTTATTTGTGGATATTAATTAAAAGCTATTAAACTAAGCTGGCTTTAATTGTTTTACAAATTTGATCTCGTTTACAAAATGTCGCACCCAAAGTAAGAGAGCGAGATAGAGAGGGAGAAAGCGAGATAGAGAGCGACAGAGAGAGAGAGAGAGAGAGAGAGAGAGAACTATTAGATAAACTTAACAGGTAATAAAGCAAGATTAGCTGTTAAAGGCATACTCAAACTTCTACTTTACGCGCTTAATGAGGCAAAGATTACAATTCCGTGCTCTATGCTCTGTGCCCTGCTGTTGCGGCCTCCGTTCGTAAACGATTTTCTAAGAACGGTCAAAATGCTTTTTGAATAATCAATTTGCAGTGCTAATTGCGTTACGATATAATTATCTCAATTAATATTTACAGAGAAAACTCATTAAAACGGGCTTAAAACTTTTACTCGCAGGTATTCAAACATCTTTTTTAAGAATACATTATCCGGATTTACACTGTCGAAAGTTTGAAATCGGTAATCCATTTGTTTATGCGAGAAGACTAAGTATTCCAACTGGAAAGAGTCTGATTAAAGTACATTTCATTGTTACTTTTATTTCAAGCACTCCGAACTTTTATCGCTACTATTCGAAATAATATTTTATTTGTAAAACCACCCTTTTGGTTACGTAATTTCTAGGTTGAGGTCTATTAAACTTTAAAATCTACTCTATTTTGGTTTTAGTGGTCAGTGTACCAAGTACATTTTAGTTTTATTTATGGATGTAAACTGACCATGCCTTTGTCATTTGTTGAGCTGGAATATTGCATAGAACGACTAAAATTATTGATATTGAAAAGCGAACCATTATAGAATATAAAACTGGCACAGATTTCGAAGTCCAGCGAATCGGAAATTCAAAATTTCAGACAATAATGAAAATCCAAAATTATCTAGATGATATTTTACGAAGTGAAAAAAAGTCAACACTATAGTGTACAAGCTTTGAAAAAAGAAAAATAATGTATCTCCTAACAAGTGGATCGGCGGCAAGGAGAATAAGAGGAAAGCTGGATGCACTAGTCGCAGTGAAAGCCTCTCAAAGAAACTGGAGAAGCCGCTTGGTAGTAAGCGAGCTGCTGAGAAAGTGAGCTGGCTTCTATTAGCCATAACGGAGGAGTAGGACATCGTCGTAGGCACATCGTCAGCGACGAGCGCAGTTGACGTTCTATCGCCGTCGGCCGATGCAATTAAGCCTCCGCAGCGGCTCGGCTCATCTTCGCCGTCCACCTCGTCAATCCATTCGCAAAAATTTTCTAATTTCCCGGAGCGGAGCGGAGCAGTAGCAGCAAGCCAAGCTGCGCTGTGTAAGTTAAGATCTTTTAACGAGGCTGTAACAACAAAGAACGAACGAGCGAAGCAACAAGCATGGAACGCGCACGTCGATACTAATTATCGAACTGAAAGCAAAATGGGCGAGGAGCAGCCAATTAGGCCGCCTGCTGCGGTCGTATCGCGTTGCACACTGCGTCCGCCTCCCAGCCTCCCGGCCTCCCTTGCGCTCCCTCCCTCCGTTCTCGTCATTATAGACAGGGCTGCGCGGACGGGCGCGTGCACGCGATAGATAATGAGATAATTTCGCACAGAGCGCGAAGGGATTTGGTGTCAGCCAGTGCTCCGGGCGATTCCGACCTCTATTTCGTCATAGTCATGCGCCTGCGAATTGCTCTCCAGTCGCGAGCGAGCGAGCGAAGAGAAAGAGAGACTCTATATGCCGGTCATCCGTCGTCGAGAGGACGCGCCGGCTATACCCGAGCGAGAGAAGGCGCGACGAGCGTGCTCTGGAGAGAAAGAGAGAGATCGATGGGCCAATTACGTAGGATGGTCCTCCGCTTTATTTCAAAGTCCCCCGCGCCCGCCCCTGGACTAGTCGACGGACTACCGTCAGCGCGCTTCCTCTCTCTCTCTCTCTCCCACTCACTCGTGCTATGTATATACATAAGCGAGTGTGTGTGTGTATACGAACACGCCCCAGTGTAAAAAGTGTAAAAGCAAAGTAGATTCGAGCGCCCGCAGCGAAGAAGCGTTATTTCCCTCGGCTCTTATCTTCTTGCTGGCTCTTTTTCGGGGATTGAGAGAGTGCGATTTGTCAATATTTAGTATTTAGTGGATCCGGGGAGCTATCGAGGGGTCGTGGCTATCACGGGGGATCAATCCGCAAACGAATTTCTCGCTCGTGTGGACACAATGGACTCCTAGGCTTGACCCATTTTTCCGAGCCGAGCTCGAGCTAAAGTTAAAAGAGCCGCGCGTAGAACCTCGAGGGAGACGACTTCTCGTTACGTCGCGGGAGCGCGCGCTGTTTAACCCTCGCCCGAGCGCTTAACCCACTCAGTAGTTGTCATTGTCGCCGACGTCGTCGCGGCAATTTAGCACGGAGCCCGCAGCTTCTTGCTGACGACCTCGAGGAGGTGCGAATTGCGCTCGCACTCCCTCCTGGAAATTGAATATGAAGCCCGAGGTGCTCTCTCTCACCCCCCCCCCCCTCTCTCTTTCTCTCGCCTGCCGGTGATGTACCAACGAATCCAAGTATTATGCGACCGAAGTTGAAGGTTTGCGCTCGTTGGACTTTTCATTAACTTTACACCTCGCCTTCCATCACTGATGGACTTATTTTTCTTTTCTCATTTTTCTACGTGAAAATATTTAACCATGCTTAAACTACTTGCCGTTTTTTAAGAGCTTTCATAGAAATTATTTTTGTATTAAAATATTAATTTAAAAAATAGATTTTTCATACTACTACTCTTTTTAAACGTTTTACCTGGTTTCATAGTCGAGCTCCGAGAAGAAAGCTAGGGTTAATGGAGGACGGTTGCTACCGGAAAACTGTGTAATTTGCACTTTTCTTAAGAGTACGAAGAGCAATGGACGTGAAAAAGAGAGTAGTGTACGCTTTACTTTTTTTTGCAAGCTCGAGATAAAAGCACATTGAAAATCTTGATTAATGAAATATCATGCAAATATTTTTCAAGAATATTTTTAATGCCCGCGTCTGGCCGTATCTGTCTTATTCCACTTGCTCCTCCTGTATCGATCAATCAACGTTAACCGCATTTCTCGAACGTTCGTGCGACTGAGAGGGTCGGATTGTGTTTTTTTCAATTTGCGCGTTTTCATTCAATGCATGAAGAATGATACAAGTTTCGGAGCTATCCTTTTTCAACGATACTTCTTTCAATTACTTGCACTCGAAACTCCAGTTGCGATAACGCTTGGATAAAAACGAGATAGAAATGGCTCAGCCGTCGAGACGTGATATGTGCGAAAGTTGATCTAAATGCGCGTTCTAAATTGTAAACTGTTCATGAAATAAAAATGAGAAATAAAAAGTTAATTAAAGCTAGATATATATGTGCACCAAATATTAGTCATGTCTATATAGTAGTGGTTGGTAGTTTCATATATATACTCACTTACTTACTTTTATACAAATCCAATAATATAAAAAAATTCGATTCTGATATAAAATATATCGACCACCAATTTCTTAATAAAGAAGGCAGAAAAGAATAAAGAGTCACATGTGTTTTGGTTTTAATTAAATTTTCGATGTAACTCTTTTTGACTGCCCTCGATATTCCGATAAAATAATTCTTCGACAGCTGCACCATTCTCACGTATATAGTAAAAAAACCCAATAAACATTAAAAAGTTAAAATCAAGCTCTAACAAGTCAAGTAGAAAAGCAAACCGCGCGTCGGTCAACTAAAGAGAAAAAGAGGGAGAGAGAGAGAGAGAGAGGGAGAGAGAGAAACGTGATGTCTGGGCAAAAAAGGTCCGCTGTCCTCATTTACGCCCGGGAAATTCGGCAAAGGAAGTGGGCAAGGGCAGGGCGTAAGTGTGTGCAGCGCAGCGTTAAGCTTACCTTCTCGCCGTAGTCGCCCTCGACGGCGACCGTCGAGACGTACTTCCAGCCAAGCCTGTGGATGACCTCGACCATAGCCTGGGCTTGAAAATTGTCTGGAGGCACGACCCGGCTAAAGTACTCGAAGCGGCTCTTGTCCGACAGCTCGGTGCTCGTCGAGGCGTAACTTATCTGCGGTATCTGCGAAAATACGAAACATACACATACACGTGAGTTATGTAGAGCGCTGGACGAAAAGCAACTTTTTCCTAACAACAACTGGCCGCTTCTCTTGTTGTTCATTGAGGACGAATGTTTCCAAAGTTTAAAGCGGGCCAGTTTTGAAAAACACTTTTTTCACTTCTTTTGCTCAGAATGTGGCTTCAAAAGGCTGAACGTGCTTTCATTATACAGTTAAGGCAAGTTATTAGTCCTTTTCAGAGCTTTCTCGTTTATTCATGTATACATCACGCATGACTTGCTCATATGAGGGCAATGGGGAATTTCAAAAATCTATAAATCGATATTCTTGACAGAGTGAAGTTTTAAGTAGGTATTATACCGTATTAAACTATTTTCATTCATTAATAAATCTGAGAGCATTATTTTTGTTATTATAATATCGGACGATAAATTTTTAATGAAATTATTGAATTTAGTTTTGAGAACATAGCAATCGCTGTTAATAAAGTATTTAAGCAGCTTCCTTTGAAATCCGGAGATTTCGGATGAGAGAGAGAGCAGCGGAGTCCAGTAGAAAGTCCAAAGTGCTCTATTAGTTCAAAGTGAGCTCTATCAGCAGTCATTTCGCAGAGGAAAGTCTTGAATAGCGGAACGGCCGCACCTAAATTTGGACTTTCAATGAACTGTTTAAAGTTTTTCATTCGGCAAATTCGACTTTAATATTTGCCGAGGATAATTCACCTGTCATAAATCTCTTATTTTGCTCAGAAAGGAAATTACGAAAACTTGGAGCAATTCCGGCGAAAACTTCCTTTCCGAGCATTCGAGCAAAAATTCATTTACCGATCCGCTCGTATGTCGCAAACGCGCGCGCTCGCGGACAGAAAAGCAGCAGCCGGCATAAAATTTTCAATAGCAGCCACTTGTTATCCGCGTACGACGCTTTAAAGAGCGCCTGCACCTCCTCCGCGGAAAACAATTTGCAAGTCCGGCCGGATATATCTCTCGAGCAAAGCTAAAGCCGGCTCGCTTGCGCGCGACGAATAAAGAATATATACACACAGAGAGATATAGGTGGGAAGCTAGAGATAAAGAGAGAGAGAGAGAGAGAGAGAGGGAAAGCGAGAAAGAGAGCGAGATTTCGGGCTCGCAAGCCACGCCTATCCTTTCTCGGAAATGCAAATAACGGGGAGGCGACCGAAAAAAGAGAGGCTGCTGCTGCACACGCGCGGTCGGCGGGGAGGAAAAAATAAAAAGCGACCAGGAGAGAGGCGAAGATGGCCCGAGCGCGCATCGGCCCCATTTGCACTTGGAATAAGGATCGCTGTGTGCACAGAACTCCCGCTTGTTCGCGTTTATATTTCCCTTGCAAATTGTACACGCACCGCGCACGGCATATTGAATCCCATTGCAAAGCCGCAATTTCAAGAAGCGACCGCTGCTGCCTCTCTGCCCCCTGCTCCCTCAGTCTCTCTCGCTCTCTCTGTGTGTCTGCGTGAGTGTATTGTATATGCGGCCGATAGAGTTCGCTTGCCCCGACAACCTGGATAACGCGATTCCCATATGTAACTGAATATGCTCGCCGACTTCCAGCTATATGGTTATTTACATCTCGAATGTACGATCTCGAGTTTAACTGTATGTACAATCACCGAGATCGATTGGTTTGCTTTTTCTTTGAAATTTTTTGTACTTGCTTTTATGAGGATAAATATAGCTAAATGACAACTTGTATCTAATCATGTATTGTATTTCACA
>JAPYZA010018393.1:0-10897 GCA_030522685.1 Eupelmus azureus
TAAAGAACGGTAATATCGATTGTTTCATTTTTTTTATTTATAACAATTTTTTTTTATTTTCATGTTGTACGTGATAGATAATAGCAGTTTATTTGCTCAGAACGGTGATAAAATAATTCTAGGGCCCTCTGACCTGCATAGAAATTTACCGTTTTTTATCCGTTACTTATTCGTTAAAGTAGGAATATTACATTTGCAATATTTAAAAAAAAACCATGTGTACTGCCGACTTCACTGGAAGTTAGCAGTACGCACTCTGAAAAACAATGATGAAATGATTCTACGACTTTGTTTTGATCATTGTTTAACGGATCATTGAAAAACGGCAAATTTTGATAATAGTACTTTTACGATTAGAGAAAAGTGTTATGCCAACTTCAGAGAAGTCTGAAAAATTTTATAAGACGGATCGTAAATTTTTCTACACTTGTAGTAAAATTTTTTATAAAGTATCATAATAACTTTTTTGATTTTTCTAGTCTGTAATAGCTTTACTATCCAGTATTGTAATTTTTCTAAGGATTCTTCTATCAGTGTGATATTATTATGAATATCCTAAAATAAACCGTGTGATAAAAACTAATTCCTACCTACAGTCTATATTTCTCACTTCCGAATAATTCATTCCAGACTTCATCTCTCGGAAAATAATTTCAGAACTTACTAAGCCTCGCAAAGCCCTCCAAAACTTACCAAACGAAAAAATAACAAGCGTTCACAACTTGCACAAATAAATCACCAATACCTTTATTATGTACTTACTTCAGAGCCAGTGTGACAAAGTTTCACTTACGCCTTACCATAGTATTCCGCTCGTCGCGATAAATTTTTTTTGCATCACGCCTTTTGTAATTCGTGCTTCACTCGAGGGTAGTTGCCTAAAATCCTCCAATATACATCCTCCGCTTTTATATAACCAGCCTATGCGTTGCGAACTTTTTTCTCAACGCTTAACTCATTGGGAAAAGGAATAAGTTTGTCGGTAGCTGCGCCTCGCGAAAAGCAAGCAGTTGACTTTCAGTTTGAGAAGGAAGTTTTTCCTTTGCGAGCCGGCTCTTTTTTTTAATGAGTCTCAATGTTTATTCTGCAGCTGCTGTGAAAGTCACACTGGAATTGTTGATTTTTTTAATTTTCGCGACGATTTTGGATAAACAAACTACATGAAGGTTCATTTCCAGTATAATACTGAAATATAAAAATAATAAAATTAAACGTCATTTGATCCACTAAAAATTGAATAGTCCAAAAAGTTCATTCTCAGAAAGAGCTATTAAAACAGTTCTCGAGTAATTTCAAAACGACAGAGTCAGTAAGGGCGCTGCTCCCTCAAAGAAAAAAGCCCTCTCCGAGCTTTCGCAGCGCGATAATTTTGTTTACTTTACGTTTAAAATAACGACATTAATTCCCGGCTGAAATAAGAGAGCCTCTCTCCGTCACTCGCAGAGAGAGCTCCGCGACCATTTAAATGTAAAGTAAAAATTATCATAATTTAACTTGCAAAATAAACTCGGCTGTGTTCTCGGCGCTTTCGCGCAAAGAGGGTACGAAACCGATTTACCTGCCGAATAGCCTAACTTTCTCTCGTCTGCCCCTCTACGCCGGAGCTCTCTTCTTTCGCGTCTTTTGTTGAAGATTCGGCTTCGTTCTTCGCTCTCTCGGCTGTAATCAGATTTCTTCGTCTTCTTTCTCTTCTCGCGGCGCGTTTGCGAGCCGGCTGTCTTTTTGAAGAGCGCCCTCGGCATTGTCGGCTTCTCTCGTTAATTCGATACGTTTCTTCAGCGGGCGCAAAGAGAGAGAAGAGATAGTTTCTTTTCTGGCTCGAGAGTTGCCGGGTTATCACGCGCTGATTTTTCTTTAGGCAGAAGCTGGCGATGGTATTGCCAGGGGGAGAAGAATTCGGCTCTGGCGAATTGCGAGGGATCGATCAAGTTGATTGAGGTTGAATGCCTTGATTATCTTAAAAGGGGAGAGGAGCTTGGGATGTAGATTTTTTTTATTTTAGTCAATTGAGTTTGAATGTTTCGATTTTTCTAGATAAGACAGAGTTATAGTGATACCTAAATCTGTATAAAAATCTTAAAATTACTAAAAAAAACTTAAACTACATGTAGCTTTTTTCAGTATATCAGTAATGAAAAGACATTACTATATAATCTACCAAATTTTTCTTCTCTACTACATCCCCCCTCAAACCCTCTAATAAAATCCTCACCAATCTCTAACCGTTCCATCCGCATCATCAGAGCGCACTTCGAACAATTTCGAAAGCAAAACAATCGCCTCTTCTGCGTCCCTGCCCACCTTTAACGCGCGCGCCTCTCCCCCCATTGTTAGCTCGCTCGCTCTCGCAACGCGTGCCTATCAGGTTCGCTATCTTTTCACGTGTCGATGGGCGCGAGCGAGCGAAAATGGAGTGGACGCGCGCACAGCCGGCCTCTTCCGACAAAAAAAAAAAAAAAAAAAAAAAAAAAGAGGGAAGCGGGCCTCGCAGTAGGGGGGGGGGGGGGGTGGGGGGGGGGTGGGGGATGGGTTGGTTGATTCTGAAGGGTTTTTTTGGAAGGCGTAGTGCAAAATGTTTGGAATATTTATGCACGTTGTTGGGTAATGCATGGGAGTGGTGTTGTAGTTTGGAAATCGCTGAGCTTTATTGATAGTTTGTAAATTGAGCGTTATCTCTGATTATTATTGGCATTAATAATGCACCTATCCGACATGTAATATTACAGAAATGTTTCATATGTGTAACATTTCTGAAATATTAAATGTCCGGTGAATTATTGATGAAATTCGATGTTTAGTAACGCATACATTTGTGTACTTTATGAGATTATTTGGGCTTGAAATAAATACAGGAACAATATCAATTAAATTTTATTTAGAATCAATAAATTAAAACCTTTTACGTATACGTATGTACGAATATGTTATTTGAGTTGTACAAGACTAAATTTATAGTTTGACATGATTGATAGTTACATTGCTGTATTGACTTCATAAATAATGAAACCTGTTATTCGCAGTAAAACATGAAGTATAGAAAGAAAATGAATGAATTAGAATTCAGAATAGATTCAATCAACCTGGGCTGAAATGAGAGGTTCATTTAAAAAGTCACCAAACTATAAAACTTTATTTAAAAATCTCTTTCCAAATTCACTTATCAGTTTTCTGACTTGAACACTTAAATGCCTTAAATTTGCTTGTAGTTCTATTGTTACTCCCTTGTTACTACCATTCGTCTAGTCTTCCCCACAACTAGAAAATTGATTCTGTCCAGCTATATTATTTAGTTTAGCATACTCGACCAGATTCCGGTTAATTTTCTACAAGGCCTATTTAAAAATCATTATATATCTAAAAAAATCTTCCTCGAACTCCCATACACCAGCGCAAAAAAAAGACGCGAGGCGAGGTGTCGATCCGGTCTGTTAACGAACAATGCCGCCTGCTGCTGCTGCGCACGCATTCGCACAAACAAAAGCACTTGGTCTGCGCGTGCTCTCTGGTGCGCACCTGCCTACATCTATACGCGCTTCGTTGCGCTATGCGCAATTGCGAGCTCTGCTAATGAGTAATCAGATGGATTCCGAGGAGTTCTCTTTTTACGGCTGGTAATGCCAGTTTTCAATGGAGTCGTTAAAAATGGATTTATATGGCCGCCGGCATGGATTTTAGAGCTCGTTGAGAAATGTTTTTCGGATGATTATGGAAACAGTTCGGTAGTTTTAATCGACAACGAGTCGTTTGTGAAATCTCACTAGCTCGAAAAGTAAAAATACCGTTTCCATTCAAGATAATTACAAAACTTCGTTTTAATCAACACGAGGAGTAAATTAATGGAAGCACTAAAGCATCCACTTAACGATTCGTTTCAAACTGATCCCTTTACGCTTCCCAGCAATTCCAAACTAATCCCCAAACTATCACAACCCAATCCTCATAAATTCCAACCCCAACAGAACCATCGACTTTAAATCGAGCGATTTTCAATTTCGCGAGCACGGCGCACGTGAAAACCGTTTTACGGGCCGTGCGCGCGCGCGTTGCGAAATCATATATCGATCACGCGCGAGCAGCGAGTCCTCGTAGACGTATAAACTGCAATAAACCGGGCCTTCATACAGATACCGCGCCAGCGCGCCGTCCGCGATTACGACCGAATTTACGATACGCAGGACAGCTGCTGACCCTTTTGCGATGCGTTGGGAAACAAAAAAAAGTACCGCCCGCCAGTGGTTTACGAGGAAAGTTTGTGAACACGTGTTGGTGTCCTGTCCCTCGGTTTATTGATTGCCCGGTGATTTATCATCGATGATGGCAAAAAGCTTTGTTCGGATTTTTTAGTTTTCGGGGAACGCTCGGGACGCTGTTTCTTTTGTACGCTGAGAGTTTGGGGGTTTCATTAGGTTAATTGTAGTTTGACTTTGAAGTAGAGTAATTAAGGTCAGTTAGTGAGCTGGGTTAACCCATCGCTTGTGTATATACATAACCTCGCGCGCCTGAGAATTCGGCCTATTGTCTGGCTTTTTAATCAAAGCGAAACTTCGCACCGCTACGAATAAAGTGAAATAGATCGCCTCGGCAAAGTGAAATGGCTATTTAATTCATAGGCTTTAATGAATTGCGCAAAAATGTTTGTAATTGGAAACAGCGGATATTGCACTGCACTCGATTTCAATAATACTGCCCGTCATAAGTTTCAGCACTCATCATCATCATTTTCGATTTAGTGTACTTTCAAGCGCTGATTGCCCGGCCGCGCTCCACTCCGGTCGGCTAAACAAAGTTGGTTCGCGCCAAACGAGATAAATGTTACTCGATGGGAACTGTTAAAGCGAGATAAACTTCGAGCCGAGAGTATTTAGAGAAACTATTAGAGCCGCGATAGAATGATCAAACTGTTTCATTGCAAACTTCGAATGACGCTTAATGAACTTTCAAGTTGAAATTTATTTTATACTTCATTGTAAAAGTCGAGCTGTGAGACTCCGAGTGAAAGTGGATCGAGTTTTAAACTAACTCTCCCACCTTTCGTCGCGAGTACGGATATTTTTCAAGAGCTCTAGAGAACTTATAATTCATCGATAATTGCCGAAGCGATTGTTTATCAAAACAAACTTAACGTCAAAATCCTCCTATACTAATCAAATTCCAAACTTTAAAGATCACTATCTTGTCAAACTCCAAATTCCCAAACAATATCCTCAAGGTACCCTCAGGCATTATTACCCTCTCGACAAGATCAACGATTGCTCAGGTGTCGCGCAGCCTCTCGCCTACTCTTTGACTTCCTCGCTTCCTCGACACCCTTCCAGCACGCGGGCGTTAGTATTACAGCCCCTCCTCGCTCGGGCGCGCGCCGCGTTTATCGATCGCACGTTATGCGCCTGCCGTGCGCTCACGCGAGGGAAGAAAAAAACGCGCGGAGAGAGAGGATACGCGAATTTTCGTCACGCGCAGCCCTTCTCTTTTTTTCACCTCTCTCTCTCCTTCTCCTCTTTTATCGCTTTATCGAGCCAAAAAGAGGGGGGTCCGTAATCTCGCGAAATAAAGTTGAGAAATAGAGCGGGGGAGGTGGAGAGCGCACAAAGGAGAGATTGGCCCCGAAGAGTAAATTGAGATCGCCGGATGAACATTGAGCTCTGCTCAAGCGCGCTTTGACTTGACTGCGTGTTCCCGTACAGCGAAATGGCTTTCCTATGAGAGCATAGAAATTTACGAGGCCGAGGATGTTCGGCAGGGGTGGGACGAGCTAGCGACTGGATTTGCAGCCGATGGCCGGAGGTTTAATTTTTGGTGGGATGAAGGGAGTCAAGCGGGTGGGTCGTTGTTAATGCCCAGTGATTTGTGATTGTTCGGGGTGGCGATGTATTTATTGAGGATGTTTATTTGTAAAGAGTGCGATTGTTTTTTATCGGCTTTCTTTAAGAGGATGCCGTAGCGGTATAACGTATGCATTAATTTTTTTTATACTAAAACAATTGCTTATTAATTATTATTTCATGAGCTGAGCGCCCTAGCTATTACTATAACAATAATCAGGACAATTTTAGAGATTTAGAGAATATACTTAACATGTTTTAACTTGATTTAACTGAAATTTTAACTGAACTTAACATGTTTTAGTTTTATTATACCACAGTCTTGATAAGGGAGGGAGAAGATCCTTGGAAACGTCGACTCGTTAATGTAATAAAACTACATACAAAACAAACCTTGGTTCGTTAAAGATCACACCTACTTCCTCAAATTTAGAGAATATGTCTTAAAAAATGAAATTTTACTCAAATCAGAAGATTCATACAAAACGGTCAAAATTTTCAAACTTAAAAAAATATATAACATTATACCCTTGCCTCACAATATAATTATGTACACCCAAATGACCAGACCCAGCCACCCTCACAAAAACTCCCCCATCCCAAAAGTCGACGCACTCAGCGGCCAAGCCTGATATTTTCATATAAAAAAAGAAGAAACTAACTCTCTTTCTGCCTCGTGTTACAGACGGAGCTGTCGCAGAATCTGCAGCAACTGTCGGAACGAGCCAGGTCCACGACAGAGTTCATTCAAAGGCTCAAAAGAATGACGGATAAAGTGCACGTAAGTGTATACCATCTTTTTTTTCGCAGCTCGCCCCTTTGTCTCGCCCCGTAATTTTAGACTACACACGCGCGCATCCGCGTCTCGTCTTTCAGTGGCGCGCGATTATAACGATATTGAAGTGCGCGGTGTAATCAACTTTTCGACGGCGGAAGAGCGCCGCGGTGACTTTTTTAAAAAGCGCCGCGCCCCTTTGTTGCGTGAGCGGCGCGCTTTGCGTGAGCTCACCTTGTCTCTTTTGCGAATTTTAGTTCTTATATAGCTTATACTCTTTTTTTTTGTGCGGCGGGGATTTTTCTTGTAGTGTTTTTCGAGGGAGAATGGGTCAAAGTGGAAAATTTTAGTTTTTCTAGAAGCGTATGTTCAAAGATTCTCTTTGTCTTAGGATTTGTGTTCTTTTGTCATTGGATATTCAAAGCTCAAAAGAATTTTGTCAATGTGAATAAAAAAAACGGTTAATTAGCTTTTGGATTTTGTGTAAGACGAGGAATGCAGATTTTCATACCTTCAAACTAAAATGAAAATGAAAAATAATGAATTAATGAAATTAATGAAAATTAATGGAAATTAAATATGTATGAGCAACTTGCATTGTTTGAAACGAGCTTTAGGTCGTGTTTGATTCATTCTAAATTGTGAAAAGATTCGATTAATAATGTTAACTTATGCTCTTCATTTTATTTTTCACAGCAATGTAATTCTTGAAATCATATAATTTCTGACAATAACGATAATGTGTTATTTACAAAATGTTTCTTTGTTCACTTCTACAAGATTTTTAAACATCATTCTTTTATGAAACTTGGTGCTCTGATAAATAAAAAATTATTACTATCCTCGTGAAAACAGTAACTCTACTTCTCAATAATCAAAAAATCTGCATACTTACACAATGTAATTAACAATTCATTTTTACAAAACGCTCCATAAACAATTCCGTTAAAATAAAATAAGCACCTCGCAAACAAAATCATTCCAAACGACTTAAGCGTCCTTAATAGCGACGAAATTAAGCTCTCCGAGCTACAGGCGTATCGAAATAAGCTCTCGCAGCTTACTCCAAAAGGAAAAAGAAGCCGGATGAAAAACTTCGCGAAGAAGCCCGGCCGCGCGCGTCAATTTGCCCGTGAAAAAGAGAAAATCTAGCCTCCTCTCCCTCATTTTTCTTTCTCCCTGTCGCGCCACGCGGGGCGGGGGAAAATCACGGAAACGTCGACGGAGCGCGGCGCATTAATTACGTTTATAATGCAGCGAAGAAGTTCCATCTCTCTCGGTGTATAGAGGGGACGTTCATTTACGAGTCTGAGACGTCGGCGCGCGCCGCAAGGCGAAACAACGAAAATGCACTTTGCGCGCCAAGCCGCGAGAGTGCCGCTTTGAGAAGTCGCGCGATGCGCCTGGGAGACGCTGTAGATGAAAGAGAATGAGTGGCCGTCATTGCGCATTTGCGTTAATTATGGCGGAGTTTTTTTGAGGGAGAGTAAAGAGGTGATTGATGGTGTTTATTTTGTTTTTTTCTTTTAATGGTTAATGGTGCTGTTTAATTAATAATTTCAATTAGGAATATGTATATTTTAATTAATGATTTTCAAAGCGGATTCTCTTTACGTTATGATAATTATTGATAATATGCAAAATTTATTATCGTATGAAAAATCGGTCAATTAAAAATCGCCGGTTCGAGGATAAATTATGAATTATCGCGCGCAAATATCGCAATTATCCCTTTGACCAATAAAATGAAACATCAAACGACCGGAGCTTTTCAAACGAACGCCAAACCCGATGAAGTTCGCATTCAAATTAGGAGTGATCTTCGCGCTTTGTGAATACTGAGCAGTCCCCGTCTACTTTATAATCAACGCTCGAGAAGCACTGGCCAGTCTCTGAAAACGCCAACGCAATTAAAAACGATCCCCCCTAAACGCAAAAGGAAAATCAGGAGCGCGTCGATCTCCTAATTTGATTACACCTCGCCTGGTTCTTTAAAAAAAATTTCTCGTAAACGAAAAGTGCAAATCACGAGGCGCTAATAAATTCATGGGAATTCGCGATTAAAGCCGGCGCTGGAGATGAGCACTTTGCCGGTACCTGACAAAAAAAAGAGAGCACAAGCCTAGGCTGCTGTAAAGAGAGGCACGACGAAAAAATAAAAAAATTGCGAAGGGTGCGCCTGCGCGCGTGGATTTAGCGAATTCGATGGGCTGCCTGCATCCACTTTGGCCTCTCGCAGCGCGCGGTATAAAGCAGTAATTAATATCCTTGGCATATAAGTGGATGTGCCGGAGATTGCACCGACGCGCCGATGGAAAAATGCATCGCGATGAACTTTGCAGACGAGCGGGAGATAGATGAAATTCTGGTTTAATTTAGACGATGGAGGAATGGTGATTTTTCACTGCTGGAGTGGTGGGTTATTTAAATTTGGGAAAGGGAATTGCTCGTTTGTGTTATCTTGTTGAAACAAATTGTTATTTTAGGAAATTCTGCTAAAATTGCGAGTGTACTTTTATAAAGTTTTGGTAAAGCTACTACTGTAAGTTAAATGAATTTGTAGAAATTGAAAGCAATTTGTAAAACCAGTTGTGCAATGTAATGTAAAGTATATATTTAGAAGAAAGTTTCAAAAATTATCTATGAATTATAAAACCGTAGTTTCCAACAGAAATGTAATTATTACTTTTAGAGAAAGTTAATTTCCAGCTTACAATTTTTATTAAAAAGAGCGCGTATATTTTCAACATTTTTTATAGATTCTAATTAAAATTATCTAAATTAAGATCTATTTCTAACACATTTAAAATAAGAGCCAAATCGTAAACTTACTACCACTGATCCAAGCGCTCCAGCACTATAATTTCTCTTCCCCACTCTCCCCTCATAAACACCATACAACTCTTCCAAAAAACCGCAATAAATAATTTGAAACCCGCAGGAAGAGTGCATCTCGCTCGAAGAGGAAGTCGAGGAGCGCATCAACGCCCTCATCTCCATGCTCCAGACTCGCAAAGCCCGCCTCATCGAGGCCGCCCGGCAGACCCGCGAGGCCCGAGTCCGGCTTCTGCGCGACCAAGTTTCCCGCTGCGCCGGCCACCTGCAGACCACCACGGGTCTTCTCACCTTCTGCATCGAGGCGCTCAAGGAGACGGACAGCGCGGCCTTCTTACAGATCGGCGGCATGCTGGCGATGCGCGCCGCCACGGCTGCCGGCTCCTGGGGCGGCGCCGAGGGCGTCCAGGAGATAGCCAGACTGCCGCTGCTGGACCTGACGCTGGATGACAAGCCAGTCAGGCGGGCCATCGATCAGCTGACCTTCGTGCAGATGAAGCGTGAGTTTTGGGGTTGTTTTTGGTGGGTGGCTTAGCGGGGGGTTTGAGTTGGGAGTGGAGTTTTAATGTTTTGGTTTGGGATATATATATATTGAGGGTCGAGCGAGCGCAGGCCCTCGGCGTAGAGTTTGTGAAGTAATTAAGACGCTAGTGTAATATTAATTTGTCTTTTATAATTACTAATATATTTATTAATGTATATTACTAATCCTGTTGTGAGAGGGTCGAGATGGCCGAGTTGTTTTTGGTTTGTGATTACGGAGAGTGTTTTGTAAATACTGCGTTTGTGCTTATTAATTACAAACTTTCAATTAGCCATATGTACTCAAATTAGTTTCTTTGTTTTGAGTATTTAAATATTACTTTGTAGAATTATTAAATAAAATTTTGAAAGTGGATTACTTCATAAGCAAAATTAAATTTTCACTGAAATAGAATGTTTTGAACGAGAAAATAATTATCTTTTTACAACGCTGTAAATTTCTCAATTAACGCTACTCATACTCGTGGCCATGGCACACATAGCGCTGTTATTGGAAAACTTTTTAAAAATTGTGCTTCTTCAAAGTAGAAATTGAAAACTTTTCCTCGTACGACCGAGCTAAAAACACTCTGAAAACAAATAAGAATTCTTTCGAAAATAAACCTTCAACACATTTTTTCAACGCTTCTCAATACTTCATCATCTGAAACTAATTGACAAGCGCTAATTAATCGCTCCCCATAAACCATCTCGACCCTCTCGCAAAAAAAAGAATTTCTCACCTCACTCTCACAAGCTTCTCTAATAAGCGAGCGTAAAATGATCGAACAGCCCCTTTGAAATTTTTTGCGGACGCAGCCACGGAGGGAGAGGACCGTTACCCGACCTCAGGTAATGTAACCCAAGCAATAAAAAAAAAAAAGAAGGGGGAGGGGATCATCCACACCCAGCCTCCCGTGCTTATACACTCCTCTGAAAATCA
>JAPYZA010018429.1:0-14922 GCA_030522685.1 Eupelmus azureus
AAAAATATATTATTTCATAAAGTAAAAATCTTTTGAAAAATCCATTAGTCAAGACTCATCCCATAAAGCATTATCGTAACGACAGAAATCCTTATCGGCCCTGAGAGTCTAATTAGCTCTTATCTGTTTAGTAGAGCGAAAAATCAATTTTCCTCCTTTAGGCCATTTAAAACAACACTATCGAAAATTCCCAGGCAGCAGTACGCCAGCGCAGGAAGTCTCAAAAGTGCCATAAAAATCCTGAAAAATAATCGTACAAAACGGCTGCGCTTTTCCCCGAGGCTCGCTTACACACAGAGAGAGCGAGCCCCCCCGTCCCTGCCGAAAGTTCGGGCGTTATCCCCCCCCTGGCCCATAACGGGCGTACGTGTACACAGGGGGACAGTATACACAGCAAGTACAACAGGCCAGAATCGCGTGCACGCGACGCGATATATAGCATTAGCGGACTAGCTCGCACGTGCGACGATTTTCCGGGCGCGCTTTCTGCTATCATCGATAGCGAGGCGCGCGCACAGAGGCGCAAGCAACCAGGCCGCGAGAACGAGGGAATTAATGTTTTACTCGCTTTTAATGCGGCCGCCTCTCTCTCCCTTTCTCTCGTGCGTTGGAGACGTTTTGCGCTGCGCGGATTAACCGAAGGTAGGGGCCGTGAAGGGAAAAAGCTATCGTGAGACGGGGAATTAGAGCTGGAGATGACGATGCGTGCGGGGGACAGGGCTGGGAGATAGCGAGCGGAGGGATCAAGAGGAATTAGTAAGAATTGAGTAATGATGCTTTACGACTTTTTTTCTTGGCCGACGCTGATTAAGGTATTGATTGAAATTTTTTTTCTCATATCTGCTGAAGTAGGAATTAATCGAAGTTTCAGTGCTTTCTCATTCTATATTATATTTCAATACTGATATGCACTCAAGTACGAACTTATGAGTTCCAAACATTATTATTATTTTTACTTCCAAATATATGGCGAGACGCCATCGAAAACTACTCAATTTCAAATCGCAATACTCGTATCATATAAGGGAAAAGATGTTTCGCAGGAAAGCATAGAACGCTCGAGTGCGCAGATCGTGGGAGGGTGGAAAAAACTAGAAAGCGCAAGCAGCGCGGGAGAAGGATACTTGGCCGATGGAGGGTGCTAATCCGGCGACTTTCGCCGATTACGCGACCGCCGCTGCCTCGTAAACGCCCCTCGTTTAGTCTCGCGCTGTCCACGACGATTATAACTTCCCCTCTCCCTTTGCGAGCGCAAGCACGAATACACTTTCTCCTCGCTGCTTTCTCGTGAGAAGGTATTCGAAAAAAATGAGAAAACTATAAGCCGCACCACCGCGCGGCTAAGCCAATCTGAGTGCACACCTTTCCTAGAGAGCTTCCTGTAATGAAGGGAAGAAGCTTATTGCCTGTATGCTCGTGTAGTTACTTTTTTGCGCGATATTTCTCGCCGCATTTGTTACACTATTTTTAAAACAATTTAATTTTAAGATCACCAATTTGAGAACGATTATACTAATGTTTAATTAGCTTCATCATATCCGAGTTAGTATATATTGTAAAATCTTATTTGATGGTGCTTTTAGTTTTAAAAATGTATTATTAAGTTTATTTTTATAAATTTCTTTCTTTCAAAAATTTTAGCTTATAATTTAAAAACTAATTTAACAAAATGCCGAAAAGCCGCTTAGCATTATCAATTTTGAAAGTTAATAACATTTACTTTGAGAGGCGAGCGTTTCATCTTGCTAGACTGACTGAGAAAATTAATAATCCCTTCATTTTTCGTAAATTCTGAAAATAATTTCCATAATTCAAAATGAAAATTACATTTCATCCAAATCCATTCAGCTGTTCCTTTCTAAAGTAACCCTCAGGTCTTGCTCCAATCTCTTCTAATTAAAAGAATTTCTAGAATTTCCTCGTTATAAAGCGAAAAGCTCCATATGTATGCATAATTCCAGTGTAGCGCAAGATATTCTCTTCTGCCACCCTGCTTTTCCATTTCTTCCATTTTCCCCTTTTTTCCTGGCTTGAAGAATACGTTTTCCGGGAGAAGCTCGCTGTTGCTTATCGCGCACCGACGCGAAAATAAAGGGATCTCGCGGGCGTTTAATTATAAGAAGCGGTATGTAGTTGTTTGCACTCTTTTTACCCGCTGGGAGCGCTGAGTCGCCAGATTTTTTATCGAATTAGGAGACGCCCCGGGCGAGAGCTGCTGATGGGACCTTGCTTAATTTTTAATCCGGCCGATTGCGCGGTTAACAAGTTCTTTTGAATCTTTTTAGCTTGATACTCAAGCGCCGCGTCCCTTGTATATTCGCTCTCTTTTTTTCTCATTCCGGATGCGCGGCAAACCGATTTAACGCTTTACTCCTTTTTTTTATGCGCGTGAATTACTTACTTTGTTCGCGTAAAAAGTTACATTTTCGCTTTTATTACTTGCTTTAGCGCGCAACATTTTACAACGCGTCGGCGCTAGCTACATAATATGCATTTTTTTAATAAACGAACGGATTTACTTTTTAAACTATAATTTATTTTTATCTATCACGTACATCACATTCTTAGATATACTAGGTTTTTTAATCATTTTTTAAATATTTTATCCTAAATAAAACAATATTGTCTGAGCATAAAAAATTATCTTATATAAATAAAACATAAAAATCAAAGAATTGTAGAAACAGTGAATAAATTGTGTATATATTGAAAATCAATCACAATAAATCAACGTTAAATTGTGTGAAAATGCGAAAAGCTTCTCCTTCATAAAAAAACTAACCACTCACGCGCGAGAAAACTAAGTAAATTAGGGAGAGTCCGCCGAGTCGATTATACGCACTTGCGTACGCACACGTCTATATCTATAGAAAATAGAAGCGTCGAAGAAAGCGAGAGTGTCGCGTGCGTGGGCTCGTTAAGTAAAATGAGAAATCGCCCTGGCGGCGAAGGGTCCGAGGAAAAAGCCGGCGAAAATTGAGAGAGAGGGCCGGAAGGATCGATAATGGACCGAAAATCCGGCCTCGGAGAGGCCGCGCTTATAAACGCGCCCGACAAAAGGCAAACGCGCGCGCGCGCTTTAATGGGAAAGCAGTCGATTCCGGATTATAAGCCGAAAGGGAAAGCCAGCTCTCGCTGCGTCTTTGTCTTTTCCCCCGGTATGCGTGAAGGATAGCGGCGATAGCTCGGCTAGAGAGATGAATTTATCATTTATACTCGATTAAATTTTTATCAAAAAGCCGGAGACAGTTCGGTGCGCGTCGGAGATGTAGGAAGCGATGAGCGCCGACCCAGTATTATGTAAGAGTGCTAGAGAGGAGATAATGAGGGCGCTCATGTGAGAGCGCGTTACGTTCAACGTCGTTATGCCGTGATTGTAATACATAGGCTCGTGTGTTCCAAAGGAAATCGCGCTTATGCTGTGCGATTATCTAGCTCCCTTGCTGGCTGATTGTCTCCCCTTTGCTCGTTTTCTATTCTTCATTTCGTTTCACTATGACCGTTCCTAATCGCGGTTCCGTATAAATTTTAGTCAATGATTTGTAAACTAATTGATTATACTGTTAAGCCGTTACTCCTGCATTTTAAAATTTCTTTCAATNNNACTTCGTTAAAGCTCGCATTTCATCAGCAAGGTAAACGCGTACTTCTTTACAAATCTTCCAAATGAAATCAATCAATCAAGTTCCCACTAATTATTATCAGCAATTTTATTTCTCTTGTTCTTCCTGCTCCATCTTCTGTCCGTACATTGCACGTGGGCTAGATTCTTTTGTTTCTTTGTCCGTTCATTGATGCTTCTCTCATTTCGCTTTTCCCGCATCTCCGTTTAACGACGGTTTCGCCGATTGGCCTCTGATAGTAATCCGATTCCTACCGACTTTTCCAGACATTCGTTCGTTATGCCTTTACTCGTTTGATTTTCTGTGTGAACCTGACTTGTCTTTGTGATGCGTTCAGACTCGGTCATTAAAAAGCGCGTCGAAAACTGAATGAATTGCACTATTAGCCGCTGCACGAGATAAAAAAGACTTTTTCTATTAGGTTTTTACTTTGAACCATGTCGAATTTGACGCGCATTTCTCGCTAAAATTTGCCGATTTTTACGTTGTAAAATAATCTTTGACATTTTTCACTTCTGTCAATAACTAACTCTGCGCGGGTTATTCAAAATGTCTTGACAGCTGTCTGGTACACCAGTGGCTGCGTTTAATCTCATCGTAGAATATGTAAGCTGCGCTGCGCTCGGCTACAATAGCAGCAGTGGCAGTAGCAGCAGCAGCAGGAGCGGCGGCGCACGTAGGTGAGTTTGCACTGATAAGAGTTTGAGAAGAAAAGTTTGGAAACGCGCGCGAGACTTGGATTTGCGCACCCTCGCGTTTTAGCGCATCGAAGTTATATCCTTGTTGTGAAAATCCAATGAGAAAACGCTTTTCGGTAAAACACCGTGTTGTTGAGCAACTTTGGCTTGCATAAACTAGTTCCAGTTACTCTCTCGTGTTATTGTTGGGCTAGATGTATATACGTATATATAAGAGGCTTCTTTTTCATTTACAGTAGTTTAGTAGTAGTAACTTTCATAGTAAGTAATTCATAGTAACTTTCATTTACGCACTAATAACGCACTAAGTGTGTAAAATTAAATTGAATGTAAGAATGCTAGACGGTATATTAATAAAATAGTCTTGGAACGAAAAGCGATCCAGGGTTAATTGATGTAAAAAAAAAAAAAAAAATGAAAATCTGCATTTCTTGTGTAGCATAAAGCCGTTTTCTCGATAACAAGTGTATTATCTTTTTAAAGGCTGGGTATAAAGTGCGGCGAGTGAAAAAATCTTGCTAAGAAGAGGAGCAAATAAAGTTGAAAGCTTGTAAAATGAGATTGAAGCCTCAAAAAGAAAAGGCTCCTCTTTTCTCAAGAGTTTGTCTTAATATTCATGAAGTCAGGTATATATGAAAAGCCGAGAGCTCGGCAAATGACTGGCACTAATCGAAATCAAAATACAGCGGTGCGCGCACTCAGTCTGCTGAATGGAAGAGGGCGCAGCGAGGCTCGCTGACTAATTAATTGGCTTCGATGCGGCCAATTTGATGGAATCGAGTAGTCGCTCTTTCGAGCCTCTACAAGAGGTAGAATATAGGCGCTGATCAGCTGGCTTTTCGATATATACAGCATATGGTTCGGGCTCTCTACATCAATGTGGTAATTCATACTGCGAACGGCGAGAGAGGGAAGATTTCGCTATGCTTCGCACTTGACGTCATAGAGAGCGACGAGTTTGCAAAGCATACGCGCCAATGTCATGTGCACTCGATGTCTCTGCTTTTTAACCCGCTTCTGATACTGATTTCGTTATAATAAACTTTGCAGAGCTGATGCTTCTCGCCTGTTGGCGACTGTTGCGTTTACTTGTCAGAAATGATTAGTGAAATTTTTATCCTACTTTCTGAGTGGCTTCTCTGTAGTTATGAAAGGAATACAGGATCGAGTTAAGTATTATTACCCGACACACATTGTATGTATTGTTTTTTAAAATAATTGACACGAAAGCTACGTCAATGATATTTCTATTAATAATTTCATCTTTTAAAATACAATTTATTTTCCAAGTAAGTCGAGGAATTACCGGCAAGAGATTTTGAAAAAAGCTCATCCCCCTCGAGTCTTTGAAAAGCTCCAGCCTTGAGAGGAAGAAGCAGCAGCAGCAGCGAACTTTATTAGCTACAATATGATCCGACAGGCGGGCAGGAAACTCGCGGCCAAACATTCCCGCAGTCTACCACGCTTGGTATATCCAGGTATATCGCGAAATTCCTGGGATCTCTCGCGAGCAGGCTGCCAGTGCGCTAGAGCGAGCGCGCGTCGCAAGATATAGGCGTGCGCGCACAAAGAGCCGGAGGCGTGAGTTATGCTATGGATGCGCTAGCGGGGACACAACGGCAGCCGTTTTGCGGTTTCGCGAACGCTTGATTTAATGAAAATTATTACCGCTCTCTCTCTCTCTCTTTTATACAGCGAGAGGGAGAAACTCGGGCCCGAAGTATCCTCGGAATTGTAGCCGAGGAAGTTGGTCGCTCAGCCGCCGCTGGCTGTTCAATTTCGAAAATTGCTCTATTGGTTCCGCGCTTTGATTCAAGTCCGCGCCCGCGCGCGCGACACGTACGCGCGCGGCCACGTTGATTAAATTTCGCGGTAACGCGCGTAGAGAGGAGAGGAGCGATCCGGCACGAAATCCGCCCAGCGCACTCGCGCTGATACTCCTTTTTCGGCTTTTTTCGCGCTCGCCACAGGGAAGAATCGTTCGATTTCCTATAGCTCGCTTTTTTTTTCTAGCGACGGCCCGGCTTTGTGGGCTGGGAACGAGTGCGGTTTGCTGTTACGCGGCACGATGTTTCACGCGCGTTTCACATCGTTAGGATTTTAGGATTTGTGCGGAGACAAATTTCGATGATGCTGCTGATAATCTTTTTTTTTATTTTAGGTATCAAGGAAAGATTGCATTTATGACACAAACATTATTAAATTGGTTACTTGAGGTATGTGCTTTTTTTTTAACAAACATTCAGGATGCGCATTCTTAATTAATTTCAGTGCGCAGCAGTGGCCGCTTTAATTAAAGTTGTTTGTAATTTTAATTGTGTTTGTACAGAATTTATAAATTGCATTTTATAGAAATGGGTTAATTAAGAAAAATTTTTTTATTTTTCTGCAGTGCATAAAATAAATAAAATAATTTTAAAGGACATTCCGCATATTTATATACACATACACACAATGGATTTCGAAAATTAAATATGTTTATATTAAAATACCAATTTTATTAAAATCCGATAAAACATCGAGCAGGGGAGCGACGGCGGCAGTGGCAGCGAAAATCCGGCGGAAATTGCGCCTGCCAAGCTCATTCTGCTCTCGAAAGTACACAGACTCATCTATATATCCATCCATATGGGAATGTGCTTTAAAATCCTCGCTGATTTTTCATTGGTTTTTTTTTTTTCAATTGCGTAGCCGGGCAACCGTTAACCTCGTTATGCCGGGGACGCGCGGCACTTTGTCTTGTCCGGACGGAAAAAGGCCCAGGCAGCAGCAGCAGCAGGCGCGTTAATTACGATGCATATAAACGGGGCCGGGTCGAGGATGCAAAAGGTGTAATTTAAAAAGAGGCGCGATATTTTTGATCGGCTTAATTCCTTTAGTCCCTTGCGCTCGCTCGGCGCATAATGCAGCGGCATTAAAATTAGATTTCTGCTTGCTCGCTTTATACATACGTAGCCGCACGTATAGGTAGAGAGCGAGCGAGCTGTGCAGGCGGGGAGCGAAGGGCGGATGTGCGCGCTGTGACGAGGCGCGAATTATCGCCAGGTCGCTTTATCGGCGCGCCCGAGCTAAGCGCAAATGACATCCTTGATGACGACGCGCGGCAGGAAGACGCAGCTAGCGTTCGCGCCTGTTAACCGGCTTTAAACAATTTTCCAAGTAGATTGAACAACAACTTGATTATGTGCGCGAGAGAGCGGGCGCTTGTGTAGCGAGGACACCTGCACCTGTATATACGTATACGCAGCCTCGGATGGCCCTCTTCCTTAATAACGATAGAGTTACTTACTTGGAAGGCTGTGAAGGAGTTTTCCGAATGAGCTCGCGCGCGTGCTCCGCCTTGATCTTGCATAAGCGGCGCCTCCGTGAAAGATGCGACGTTATTATTGCAGGTTTTACTTTGATACTTTTTAAGAGCGTAGGCTGTTTTTCTAAAATATCTTTATTTTTAGAAAAAATAATTTTCTTCTATATAGAAGTATTAGTATTTCTTCATATTCACTTTTTAATACAATTTTTTTTAATAAATTATTAAATTTTTTAACTTTTGCTCTATTTAATAATATTGTTGTCAGTTATACCGTTGTACCACAATTTATGCTTTATGAACTAGTAACATCAAAGCCACGCATGACTGAATTTAATTACTTCGTATTTCGTATATTATTCGTGAAATAACGTGGTTAGGTACTTCATATTTACAAAAGCTCATTTAGCTGCGAATATTTAGAATAATTTTAACGAGTATTACCATAACCGACTGTACAAATGTATTGTGCGCGTTTGTTATAATTTCAAAAACCGCAGCTGAGCTTTCGTTTTAATAAGAATGTACGTTATGATTTTTACAGAATATTAAATTGCACGTCTGTATTTCAAAGTTTGAAACTTGAGTATTGAATATTTATTCTTTAATGTTGAATTTTTTTATTAATTTTCAATTTTTTACTTTGAATATTATGACAAGTAAATTACTATTTTTCAATGATAAATTATGCAAAGTATAATTGACAATGTAATTGAGAATAATTAATATACCTTTAACGTACTTATGAAAATAGAATTGTATAGTTTAAATATTAAAATATATTAAATGATTTAACGGCACAATTTGTGTGACAGTTACTGCTTTTGTTGAATTAAAAAGCAGCAAGCTAAAATAAATGTCAATTTAAAAAGAGCCAGACCTTAATTCGGGCGTCCCAAACACAACGCAACATTATTAGACTGAAAAAAAGTGTTTATCAGTGATAGTGGTTACGCAGCCATAACTTGTAAAACGAGTCGGTGAAAGAGTCGCGGAGGAAAAAGTAAAAAGCGAGGCCGTAATAAAAGTCAAGAGCAAGATCTCCCGGGGGACAGATGAGGCAGGCTGCGCGCAAGCTGCTCGCGTCGGCGCGCTCTCGGCTTTATCTAATTTACAAGAGATATACAATTAGCGCGAAAGTACATCTGGATTAGAGGCCAGGGGCGGCAAACTGTGGCCGCCAGGTGCTGCTGCCGCGCTGCGCTGGGCCGCGCGGAACAACAAAGGGCCTCGGCGCGCCCGCGCGCCGAAACAAACCCCCCCGATAAAAGGGAGCTCGTGACAAAACGGGCCGCGGAAAATACGACCGCGAGCCATTTTCCCTCGGGTTTCTCGTTGCTGCTGCTGCTCCCAAACTCGTAACTACGTTTGCGAAACTTATTGCCGGCGCCACCCCCGCAGCGCGCTGGCCTCGCGGAAATTATTTGCGAGAATAAATAATGCAAGCAAGGTGCAGGCTCTTATCGAGCGCCCACCAGAGAATCCTCCTCTCTTCTCTCTTCTCTTCTCTGCTCTGCGCGTATTTCGGCCGAGCTGCTTATTGTTGCAGCCGATGTGCCTTCCTGTAATCGTATCTGATGAATAAGCGGGGTGCTGCCCCGATATAAAAAGTGTAATTTGTCGAGCTATAATTTCTACAATTTATTATTTGGAATATTCGTCGACTGCTTTATTTCTAATAAATTCACTTGATTATCTGATTGGTATTTATTTTAATAAAATAATGTTCAACTGGAATGGCGGTTCAGCTCAACTTTATTTCAACAAGGAAAACCGAGGGAGAGAGAGAGAGAGAGAGAGAGAGAAAAGAGATGTTCAGCAGAGAGGAAATTTCTCAGGACTAAATGGACATATCACCGCAGTCAGCCGGCGTGAATCTCCATTTTCGTGTACACGCATAGCGGGCGACACTTAGCGGGCCGACGGCGCCTTTCTCTCAACGTCTGCTTTCCATTCGTTTTCCATCTCTTTTCTATCTCATTTTCGGGAAACGAATTTCAAGGGATCGCTACTCCCGCGAAGAGTCGTAAAACAGCGGCTCTACGGGAGCAAAAAATTATGAGACCGTGAGCGCGAGAACTTTCTTTAAATTTATTTCCGAAATTCTATACCGGCCTGCTTTTCCCTCGGCGATGATCCTGACCAGATATCCTCTCTTTCTCTCCCTTTCTCACCATCGGATATCGCTACACATTTCTGTTGATGCGTTCGCGTACTTTTTCCACTTTTTTTTTTTTTTTTTTTTTTTTTTTTCTTTTTTTGTTGCCCTTCTGGTGTTCTCTGGGTATCTCGGCGTGTCTCGATGTCGGCGCTCTCGAGAGCCACATGGCCCCCCTTTCATTATTGACAGATAATTATTAGTCCTCCTCGTTTTTCTTGACTCTTTTTCTTGCCTCGGGAAGTTGGCGGCAGAGAAAATACATATATAAAAGCCCGCGAGTCTGTTTATTTTGGAAATTAAATAACGCGCTGGCTTTTGTGCGCGTTCTTGCGTTTTCCTCGCAGGGCCGCCAGCAGCAGGTACATACGTATAAGCACATCGAGATGTAAAAGCTTTCTATTAACAGGCCGTTTGTTTGGGGAAATTCTCCAATTTCGTGCGCACTATTTGCAGACTCGCGTGTCTCATCATTGCATAATTTCTCTTATTTGCCTTTTAAATATTAATGTGGTTACGAACAGTTTATTTTAAACTATTAGAACTTTTCTTAAATAAAGACTATTATTTACTTAATATAAACTCTTAATGTTTGAATTTTTACTGCGTTGCTAACCAAAAAAGTTTTGGAACTAAATAAATTATGATTTTTTTCTAGTAAAGAGAAGAAAACTTTTTATTAAAATTCGATGATTTTATTATACTCAGAATCGGAAAAAATAAATGCATTCTAAAAATGTTTAAAGCGAAATAAAAAATGACTTAAAATACCTAAGTAATCTAAGGCATAATGCAGAAACTCATAAAACTTGAAGAAAAAAAAATCAATTTTATATAAACCACGAAAAATATAGAACGCAGAGATAGAGACGGACATGTAGAAGCTGCCTTGTGACATTTGTTCTCTGTAAATATCGTAATAATCAATCTCACAAGATTTTAATGCATTGCTCGAGGCTCTTGTTAACAAATTCCAACGAGAGATGTTGCAATTGATCGTTAAGGAGGAAGGGTGTGGAATACAAAAACCCTATAACGCTTGTCAAGATGTCGATATAATGAGCCGCTCGTTATGTATTTGGAGCTTTGCATATTTATGCGATGAGTCGCGTTGACTCTCTATATATAGAGTAATTTAATATATAATATACCTCGTTTGCGGAGAAGCCAAAATTACACTTAAACTGGGACTAATTTTCATCTTTAAGACGACTAAAATTGGTTACATAAAAAGGAATATTTTTTATAAAGCCAAGTATTCTCACGAGCCCATTTATATAATTGAATAAAATTCTAATCATGGTAATTAACGGCAGAACCTTCCTCGCACAAAATACAATTTCCTTAAAACGGCGCTCGTTGGGCTCCTTAAAAATACGACTCTAACCGTAAGCCCAGCCGCTTTCTCTCTCTCTCTCTCTCCCGCCTTTTCCGAAGATAATCCTCGGCAGATATTCAAGGGCGTAAAGAGACGGCTGCAGCGGCCGCCCCGGCAATAATACATAACGACTTGGGCTAATTTACAATTATCTCGCGTCCAATTCGCTGGCTAATTATTACTCGTTAGCCGGTGCCCTGCGCCCGGCACTTATACGGCGCTACTCCCCCTCGGTCACACGTATCCCCCCTTCTCCTCCTGCGAACGCGTGCACTGCCTACTGAATTATGGAAATTGGCTCGCGCGCCCAAGTCTCTCCATGTGCTTATTACAACGATCAACATTCTGATTTCTTGTATGCGGTAGCGCGCTCGCCTATTGTGCGACTGCGTGCGAGAGTAGCGCGCTTTTCTTTTTTTAATTTTTTTTTTTTTTTTTTAGAGAGAGAGAGAAAGGGAGAGAGAGGGTTAATCAGTGCCCGTGCGCCAGTTGTAATTCTTGCCTTTTGTTTTGGAACAATGTAAGCTGCAGCTGGTTTCGCGAGAGCGTAATGTGACTTCGTACACGTGTGTGGCTAGCGTAAATTTTTTAATTTCAGGATTTTAACGTCTTGGGATGGTAAAAAATCTATTGTTCGAGTTGCTTATTTCTCTAAAACCAAACAAATAAGTGCGGGAGAATTAAACATTTGTATTTAAAATGTTTTTATATACATTGCTGCAAATTATTTTAATTACAAATAATTGTAATATTATAGGAGCAGTCAAATATGGATGACGGTAAAAAAATATACGTTGGTAATTTTAGTCAATTTTAGAAAATACTTTATATAATAAACTTTCAAACTCGTATCCTTTTTTACTGTGCATTATAATCATACAATTATTAAGAATATATAATTTCTTGAAAATTATTTAACTACTCTTAACAATTAACATAAATCTTCATAGTACAATGCACTAACAATTTTTGTTTTACAGTAGTCTTACGTAAATTATTACGGAAAATCCGTTCACTCGCATACTTCATTAAAGTACATCCATACTCGTATGGATAATAAAAAGAATCGTCAATTTAAATTTTTCCGGCCGCTCAAAAAAGCCGAATATTCCCAACTGTAAATTTCACGCTTTAAACGCTTTCATCTGCGAACCTTCCGATTTTTTGCCTTCTCGTTCGTAAAACGCGCGCGGCCGCGCGTCCATATACATACGCATACGCTTTCAGGCGCACACGTCAAAAGTTAAAGGCGATGGGAGCCGGTGTGTATTGAAAAGCAATCACGAGCGTCGCTGCTCATGCGCCACGGAGATAGGCCAATTACCTCTTGTCCGGCCGACTTTTAAATGTTAATGCGCAATTTTAAATCATTCGCGAGGATGCTTTATCTGCCGGAACTGAATTAAGAATGGAAATCGCGTCCAAGCGAGCAGCCAGAGTAGTTATTATGTCGTCGGAAGTTTTTTTTTTTAATAGTGCTTTTAACGACATAATGGTTTAATTATTAAAAATTCGGGTTTCGGACCGCTAAACGTAAATGGAGTATTAATTTGTCGATAATTTTTCAGTGTTATAAGTGAATAGATTTCTACCTTACCGACATAATTTACGTTTTGCCCCGTTACTAAATTATTTATTTTGGTTTATTTTGTCTGTTAATTGTAACTGCTAAATATGTTGAATTGTAAATAATTAAATTTGCTTAATAAATAATATTTTTTTAAATATTTATAAAAGCTTCTAATTTTTGAAAAGTTTGTCTTAAACTTCACTGAAACAAATTACAGTGAAAAACCGATACATCTCTTACATAATTCACAAATCCGTGTTTCTTAAATCACTCATGGCGATAATACTTAAGTAGTGCGAAAAATAAGCAGGTCAATAAAGAAAAAAATATTATCACTTTACGTAATAACATGATTACGAGTCTATGAGAAATGTACGATTCGAAAATTGCGTCATTCTAGCAGCGGCCTATCTTGCCGGCTCAAATACGGCTATAGAGCGCCTGCCGTCAACGAGAGCAGAGTGGCGCAGTGGAAGCGTGCTGGGCCCATAACCCAGAGGTCCGTGGATCGAAACCACGCTCTGCTAGTGTGATTTTTTTTTTATTCAATAAATTTCATTTTTACTTTATTTAAGGCACTCTAATTGTAAAAATTTTATATTTAAAAAAAAAAAATTAGTTTTAAAATAAAATTAATTGATATTTTATTATCAGTGTTCTCGAAACAATGAAAATTTAAGCATTATTTTATTTTAAAATTAATTATTAATTTGTACAATGAAGCATGCAATTTTACGTTTCACATTTTTCATTAAATTAGTAAATCGAACCTAACGAATTCGCTTAATTGCTTTCCGCCGAATGAAATTCAGTTATCTTAATTACTTTGGTCGGTCACCACTATAGTGATCATTGACTCTCAGAACGTATGGAAGCAAACGATATTTTCCATTTTTTAGTTAAAGAAATTGTTGAAATAATTAGAAACTTTGTGGCTAATTTGTAAATAAAATTTAAATGTAACTAAAAATGTTTATTAATGGACAGTATAAAAATAATAACTGCTTCTAAAACAAGTTTTTTTTCTAATTTCTTCACGAATAGAAACACAAGAAAAAGATCACTGTTGTAATATTTATTTATTCCTCATTTTAATAGTCTGGAAAGTTTCTTGACGTTTCTTCGCTTACATAAAATGTAATTAAGGTATCTGGAAGCTGTCAGTGAAAATAAATACTGAATGCCGAACGAACAAATATTTTCCAAACATTTCTCAGCTTCTGTCCTCTAGATCAAAGAAAACTGTATTCCCTGAATTTGCAATTCTAATGTCAAACATCGCGCACAGATAGATTCCCTTTGTAAAATCCGGGCGCGATCGTGTAGTGTCTCAGTTTCCGTTAAAAACTCTCCTTTGAGGCTCTGGAAAAAACATTTGCATGGCTAAGGGGATTTCACACTTCTTGCATATCCCGAGTAAAACGATAGCCGACGATTTTAGAATCTTAATTACGGAAATTTAACTTTTCTCCGAACAATCTTAATTTCAAGCTTTTTATTTAATTTAATTTAAGCATTTTATGTTTGATACAAATATATACACTTAGAAGATAATGTATTTTCGAAATTACGGTAATGTTTTTGTAAAACTTTTAATGTAATTTGCATTATTTATATAATGTTTAATTTTAGAATAATGGATATTGACTTTTGTCCGATTGAATAACCGATAATTATATTACATTTCCGTGAATTCATAATTGTTTGTACAAATAATCAGTAATTTTCCTTCCTAAAAGCAGGCCAAGCTATTTCGAAACAGATCAATATCGCGCTTTCATCTTCAGCAAATAGTAGAAACCCAAATTGTCTTAAATTTATGCAGAATATATCGCATTCGAGAGAGTTTAGACGCGTTAATCTAGTTTGCAAGTGTGATAAAACAAAATGAAATAAAATTTGAGAGTAAATGTCAATTTCCAACTTGTAAACTTTAAAAGCTCCTAAAAAATATACATACGTAGGTAGAAATGAATGAAATGGAATGAAAAAGGAGATCGAACAAAAGCAGCGAGAACTGTACAAATGAAATTCATCCTATAGCTCTTCTCGAAGTTTGCCTGTCCACAAAATTAAAACAGAGCCCGTTTATGAGCTCTGGGCGGGCGCTTGAGCGCGCAAAGCTCTCTCCTCTCGCCGCGGTGAAAATGATCAGTTGTAATAACTTTGGCCGCAAGCGCGCGCGCGC
>JAPYZA010018431.1:0-10123 GCA_030522685.1 Eupelmus azureus
GTATAAACGAAATTTTAAAAATTAAGCAGTCTAATTAAATATGTACTTGAGTTATGGGGTGTAATTTTTTAAGATTCACATAATAAATTCGGATCACATCCACACTTTAACTTTGAGAGAGTAAGAAAAATAAAGAATTTTAACATTCGAATCTTTTGCAATTTTCTTTAATTAAATGAGGATTATTTACTCCTCCCTCCAATTTAAAGTCATTAACGTTTGTTAGTAGTTGATTAGCTGAAATGGCCACCTACCGTATTTCAAAATGACTTTATTTTTTGAGTCTTTGTTTCTCAGTTTCAGTATCTTTAGAATATTCTAAAATACTAAAAAATTAAATTCATCTAAATTTCTGAACACCATCAACCTTATAAATTCAAACCAAAAACTACGAAACTGATTTTCTAAATTTCTGAACACCATCAACCTTATAAATTCAAACCAAAAACTACGAAACTGATTTTCTAAAAATTTGTTTTTGATAAGCATTTAAAGTTTCAAATCGAGACACTTTAATCCGAAAAAAACATCAGCGCTATAGAAACATCATTCCCTCATTCCAACTGCAATATCCTCGCGCGCCGCAGTGCCGCTCGCCCGATGCGGCAGGCATTAAAATTCATCAGAACCGCGGCTTCGCGAAAATCATCGGTTCCACAATGAAGCCTCTCCCTTTGACTCGGTCAAAAGACCAACCCTGCTCCAGTCATTGCCGGATGCGCGCTCGCGCTCTTCCTGCCGAAAAAAGAGAAAGCGACAGAGGAAGAGAAAGAAAGGGAGAGAGAGAAAGAGACGAAAATTGCTCCTCCTCTTTCTTTACGGGCTGGCGCTCGCGACTCGACATTAAAGACGACAGAAAGAGAGAAATGGGTTATACGATATCCCCGCGCCAGATGAGCAAATCACAGGAGACTTTCCTACGTCGAGAGAGAAAGAGAGAGAGAGAGAGAGAGCAAATTGCGACAACGGCGCAGGCAGTGAGGCGGGATGATTCTTTCGCGGAGATAAGAGAAGCCCGCACATGTCGCGCGTAAAAAAGTTTTATTATTCGCTTTTTCTCAGTGTGTGCGAGCCAGCGCGCCTGTCTTTTGCTATATCGATCGAATTATAAACGCGACACAGATCTTTGAACGCACGGCAAAACAGAGAATAAATTGCACCTGCTTGCACCAGTGCTCTGTGTTTTGTATATGTTTTTATTAATTCTTTGAGGTATGCTGCATTTCTTTAGTGGTTACTGAGGTTTTTTTTTTTGATTTTCTGTGTCGCTGAGGTGTAAGATATTAATTATTATGTTGATTGTATGAGATGAAGAGTGCGGCGGTTTGTGATGGAACTATTTTTATATAATAAGGTCGTATATTTCTCGGTATTTCACTTATAAACATTGTATGGACACATTGCTTTTATGTGAATGTGCTCTTGAATGTAACATAATATATTGGCTACTCTCATGAGCCACAAAAATTTTGTTTATTATGATGTTAGTTTGGGATTTATTTCATTAAATATATGTCATTTTTGTTACAATTTTAATCGAAAAAATGTTTTATCAAATTAATTGATTCAATTAATTAAATTATAGTAATAAATAAAATTTTAATCTTTAAAGCATTGAAATGAATGTTTTATAACAATAATATAAAACTCTTATTTCTATAATTAAACATTTTTATATGTACAATTTTTTTTAAATGACAGTTCATTATTCTGCAGAAAATGTATCGTTTAGTTCAGAAAATGGTAATAATAAAACTGTCAAATTTTTAATCGATTGCAGGTGTTGTAACAATAGTAAAGAGGAAAATGAAGCGTCAATAAACGATTATTCTTTTTTTCTTTGATATTTTAGAGGTTGATTTTCTCATAATGAGCATAATTATCTGAAGGGTTGTCACGGTTGAATTTAAAGAAGGCGGACTAAAAAGTGATGGAATTCATCGCTTCTTTTACGCAATTATTTCTGCTCGAATGGTTTAAATTTATTTATAACTTGAGAATGAATGGCAATTTCTTCGAGAAATTGCTTTTAATTTATGGTGACAATACAGATTTACCTTTACATTTTTTTAAATTCAAGAAGCTTTTAACTTTTAAAATGTTCATAAATTTGATTGAAAATTGTGTTAATCCATAATATTTGGCGTGAATTTTATAGCGTTGACAATGGTTACTGAATTTCATTAGCAGTTTTCATTTATAATACAATTCTTGGTAAAACAATTTTTGTGTATTATCATTCAAGCCAGATCTAGCAAGACCTTACATTTTTCACTAGAACTGACGTTGATTGAACGAAATTCAATGATTTACTTTACAGAAAATATATTTATTAAAAAAATGATTTGAAAAAGCTCTTACATTATAACACAATTTAACAAAATACTAAAAAATATCTGCAAGCAACCGTCAAAATTATATGTTGTACATTTACTACAACTACTCTAAGGTAATTTATAGATTTTGCCTAGCATTACTTTCATAAATAAACATTGCCACACTATTATGTGCTTTAGGAATATGATACTAGATATATAGCATTCTTTCACCTGTTCATGCAAACGTTAGGTTTCGCCGAAATCCCAAAATATCATAAAAAATAAAAAGGTTACCCATAAGACAAAAAATCGCCGACAAAAGGTCGGCAACATAATCAGACGAAACTCGACCTCGTTCCTTAGAGACATGATTTTTGTCTCAAATCAAAATTCTTACCGAAAGGAAAAAACAATAAGCAATCTTTGAATTTCCCCTCGCACCCACTGGAATAGAATCTGGGGATCCCAATTACCTCCACACTGCTTGGCACATTGAATTTCAAAGGGTCCACATAATTCGATGCGCCTCGCCACTCGCTACTGGGCTCTTCAACCTACATTGCTAGAAATTCCACGTTGAATTTAATATAGAAAATTGCGAGGTATATATTATTGCTTTGTTTTTTTTCTGTTATTAATAGCCACAATAATTATCTCTGGTTTAAATTTTTTATTTTTTATTTTAATAATTCAACGTATGTCTAAGAAAATGGCATACAATTTTATGTAATTATTTAAAGCTATTAAACACTCTTTTTAAATTTTTTATTTTTTCAAGAACATTTAAATCGGTTAAAATATGTTAACACTAAAACAAAATCGACGAACACTTTTAAAAATATTCTTAAAAATTTTATATTTAAATGGGTAAATATTCAAAAACTTTCCGTTTTAAGAGAAAACTAATTTTTTGTAGCATCTCAATATCTTCTTGATACATAATGCTGGTCAGATTACGGCTACTTGGAAACTTTTTTAATAATTAAAATTGAACTGTAAGTATCTAAAAAGAGCCAATAGAAATATCTTTTAAACTTTAAATATCGCGGCGAACAAGCCATACTTTACTTAAAATATCACTTTATTAAATATAGAAAAAATTCTCTAGTAAAACTTCTTAATCGAATTTTAACTGTCGGAGTTTTTTAATACTCTTAACTCTTCGAAGCACAAGATATTTTCTGGAATATTAGTTTCCAAGTGAACTTCATCATGAATTTACAAAATGTAATAGATTCTGTTTTACGAGATTTATTAATTATGGGATCATATACACCTTAGAACTTTGAAAAAGAAGAAACTGTTAATTGTAAATTCAAATAAAATTTTTGGAATAAATTAATTTTAAGTATGTACTTTTTACTCCTCAGTTGACTCAAAGAAAGTCTGATTTCATTGTAAGTTTTATTGTAAGCTTTATCAAACCTCAATTTCACTAAAGCAAATATTTTCATCCAAAAAACTGTTTAGTGTAAAATCTGGCTTAATAAAAATCAATTTAAAATTATCAGTATTGTTTTAGTAGAAACCTTAATCATCAAAGTTTTGTAGACATTTTAAATGTAATCTATGCTATGTACAATTTAATTATAAAGGCCAAAAACAATAAAAGTTAATATGTAAATTCTAGATATTTATACTAAGAAAAGCATCAACCTTAAAAATTTTGATAACGCAAAAGACACTAAATAAATTATAATATCTATTTTCTATATTGAGTTTTATTTTCTAATAAAGTTCGGACTTAAACCAAGTGGGATGCTAAGTAGATTTAAGTAATAAATAGATCATTGAAAAAGGGATGATATTTTCACAAATAAATAAGATTTTTGTAACTATCCTAGAAGTACAAAGTACCTTCAAAACCACAAGAAAACGATAATATATGTTACGAATTATTCAATTAAAAAGATTTATTTAAATAATTAATGATATATTTTTCTCAGATTTTAATATGAATCTGATTTAATTTTTTAACAAGTATTTATTAATGCGAGATCACTAAACGAATTAACTATTAATTAATGAAAGTAAAATATAAATTTAAAAATTCAAAAATGTTGTTTACTTTATATAAGCCATTTTCACACATTTTTTTACTTAAATAGATAAAAGACATGTTAAATAATTATAATATTCTGATTTCAAACAATATTAAGATGACAACCGAAATATATACGTTAAGGGCCAAAAGTGATATCAACGTATCACTCAATAACGTATGTATAATCGTTATAATTTTAAAATATATATCATCATAAATGAAAATATTAATAAATTAAGTTAAAATAATACTTTATGATTTATATAGTTTAATTAAAAACAAAATATTTAAAAAAAAAAACATTAAATCCAACTTTGCTGAAGTTAAAATAGAAGAGAGTAGGCTTAGTCGATCATACGGGTGGATAGAAATAAAGCCAGTAGTTCTTCAAATAAGCCACAATTATAATGGAAACATTAGAATACTACGCACTTTAGGAAAATACACTAACACATAACTTTAAATTATGATAAATTTAATCTATTTATTTATATGCGAATGGAAAATGTAGAATTTCGCCATGTATCAAATGAAATTGGAGCTAGTTGTCACAAAAAGGACTGGTGAAAAATCAACTTTTATTTAGTTAGTTCGGCTTTCTCATAAGAAAAAACTGTTGCTTTATACAAAAACTTTAAAGAATAGTCAGTCATTTACAGAAATTAATGTTTGGACGTACCAGGCACTTTCTCTTTAAACGTAAATCATTTTAATTACATGCGTTATTTATAATTTTGTTGTTTAAAAATATGTAACTCTTCCAATCGTCAAGGTGTCGATAGACGTGCGGTTATGTTACTCTAGTAACGAGCTGTCCCATTACAAAGTCACATGTTCTCGACTATTCGAGCTTTTGACATGATAAATTGAAGGTAGGAAATGTACGAAATTTTTGCTGCAAAGAGCTTTGTCTTATTAGCTTTAATTAATTAAAAGTAATTAATTGAGTTATATGAAACCGTATTATGTATATGGCAAATTAAATGTAATGAATTACAATCATAATTTAATTAACAAATGTATAGAAAAATTCACTGTAATATGCAGTTTCTTTTGTTTACTTATGATTGTATCTGTGTCTATGTATTAATATTAGGTTAGAATGAAGTTGGTGGTTATTACGAATTACTACTAAATAATAACAAGTTTTCCATAAAAGCATGGCAAGCTGAAAATTCAATAAACAAATAAACCCAAAATCTGTTCACTCGTTTTCACCCGTTCTAAAATCAACCTTCTAATAAACCTTCACAGCCAAATAAAAACAATCACGGCGCCAGCACAGCTCGAAGCTCAAATAACCGCAGAAGCTCTTTGAAAAAAATAAAATCAATACGCATAAACAGAAAACATTCATTCAACCCTTCCGGAAATAGGTCGCGCCGCTTCGCTCGCTACTACACAACAAAGTCCGGAACGAAAAAATTCCATCCGTTCCCAACCACCAGCTTCACCCCTTAAAAAAAGCACATCCAAAGTCACTCATCCTTACCTTCCACACCAATCACCCGCGTCGTTAAAAGCTGCTTCCTCCCCTTCACGCTGTCACACGAAACGCGCGTCGACAAAAATACGCGGCGGCGAGTGCATATATGCGAGGAAACTGGCGCGTTCGCGAGGGTAAGAAAGACCGCGCGCTTCGAGGTCCGCGCGCCGACTGCGACGGGGGTGGCGTGCGCCCTCCCGGGCTCTCGCTTCGAATGCGCGCATCCCCTGCGCGCGCTCGGCGCTGATTGGTCGGCGAGCTCGGCCAATACGGTTGTCTGCTGAGCACGCGGTACGCGCTTTCGCATGTATGGATAACTGTGCGATGCGTCAGCTGAGGAGTGCTGAATGTGGTGACAGTGTGTGGGATTGTCGGGGAAAGTGACGCTGGGGGTTGGGTGAATGGGAGAGTTAGGTGAGGTGCGGAGTGGAATTGATAAATTAGTGAGATGTTTTTTTGTGTAGGAGAGTAGGGTAGGGTATATTGTGAGAGTCATCAGTTTATTTACTTTCTTTATATTTATTTACTTTAAGTAAAATTACGAGTTAAAGCGAATTTTTATGCATTTTTATGACCAAAATAATAAAAAAACATACCTAACAAAATTTATTCCTCAACCAACGGTTTCACAAGTTGGTATTGTCTTTATTATTTGATTAGTAATTACGGATAAAAACGAAAACAAATCACGTAGTGTCTAGACAGACACGACCATTTGAATAGATGTAACGTATCTCTCCACAGCATTTATGTGCATTCGTATACCGTCAACAAAAACGTTCTTAAATTTTGTTTTAATATCAATTTAAGCTTGGAATTTTTAGTACTTCTCTTTTAGACTGAATTTGTATTTGAATTTTTTATATGGTTTTTCTTTTATTTAAAAAAAAAGTCAATTATTACTACTGGAATCGTCATAAATTTTTCTACAATAATTCATATGCATATTAGTTTATAAAATAATGATATCATTTATTTATTACCATTTACGTATTGCAATATCCAGTCGTGGAACAGATCCACACGAGTGTAATATTCAGGTTTGCCCTCATCTTCAGGATCGTAATCGCTACACGCAAAACCCCAAGCAACAATACCGGCGAGCTTACCATCAATGACAGCCAGTCTACCATAATCACCGTGATAGGAAGATGACTCGTGGTTACCAGCACAGAAAAAGGCGTTCGATATGGTCAGTTCCGGTTTTGTTTTTTTGCAAGTTTCTTGATCGTTCACTAAGACTTCGATCTTCTTCAAAACTTGTGTATTTGGGCGTGCTTTCTATGAATAACGTAACTAATATTAAACTAGAGAAGAGCTTAAATTCTAAATTAACAATGATAAATATTATACGTACACCCTGATGTCCTAATCCAACCACTACTAATGTATCCCCAGACTTCGGAGGAATAGAAGCAATTGGAATCGGTTGTTGATATTCATCAAATGTTACAGACGTCACTAACTGAAAAATTTATTAGTCATACCGAAGGCACAGCTCTTACTATTTTTGAACTGACAGTACTGTTATGTTAACAAATAAAGCTGATTTATCCGCTTTTAAAGATTAATTTACCCGAGAAAACGGATTTCCTTTTCTTATATCTATACATGATACGTAAACTATCTTTCATGCGTTTCGTTCAACCTATAGAAGTATCATTTGAAATATTTTAAAAATAGAAAATCGCACCCGGGTTTCAAGAGCATTTTTTTTCAAATTTATAATTGAAAATAACAGTATTTAATATAAATTTATATAATATCAATTTTTATCTTATGATGTAAGATACTGATATAATACCAGCGTTAGATAAATCCAATAGAAAAAGGAGTCTTATTGCGCGGTAAAAGAAAAAGTTTCGATTATGTCTGTTAACTTTGTAACTTTCTTGTCGGGGCGTTTTTATTCACGTTAAAAAGGTTAATTGAAGGATTTCTTTTCACATTATCTGATTATTTTTCTGCGTACTACGAGAATTCCCGTACTACTAACCAACTTGATTCTTCGCCATAATATTAAATATGTTTGAAAATACATTTATACAAAAAAACTACAAATTTTTTCATACAACTTTACCCCAAAAGAACAATTTTTTCATACGACGTAAAATCAAACATCAAGAAAACTATCACACTTCATCAACTCTGCGTATAAAAAAAAGAAAAAAGAAAAAAACAAGTACACAAGTACTCGGCCAAGAATAAAGCCCCTATTATAATTTCGTTCCTCGTACTCACGCGTCCAGTGAACCGGCTTGCCGTAATCCTGCGCAAACTACTGCTCTCGCGCAAGTTCACGCAGGTCAAAGCGCAGAAAAAAACAAGTAAGAACTAACAACGGAAACTACAACAGAGAGAAAGAGTAAAAATCCGAGCACACGCAAAACTATAAAAAGACGTAAAGAATCAGTCGGGCGTGGGTACGCACACAGAGACAGAAGTACGGCTCTCCAGAAGAAAGAAAAGGTACGCCGAGACGAAAAGCAAAATCCAGAGGCAGTGGCGATAAAAAAAGCAAAAAAGCACCCCGACACGGACATATGAGTACGTGCCTGGCGCGCGCTGACTGCATGGCAAACGAGGTCGCGCCAAGTGGCTGACATTGACGGCGGTGTATATCTTCTTGGGAGCAGCGGCTAAGAAAAGATTCCGCAGAGTTTGCTGACCGATGATTGTCTAGAATCTTTCCCTCGAGAGTAAAGAGTAAGGTAGGGCTTTTTCCGTCTTGGAAAGGAGGCGGTGAGCTGGAATGGCTGAAGAGTGATTAGTTGATCGTTAGTCTATGGGGACTTGGTGGCTGCTTTTTGCGACGACGGAATTTCACTTTGGATGTGCGCTTGGCTGCGCCGGTGTTTTCCTACCCGGGATGACCTAAATAGAATTGGTGGTCTTCGTATTCTGTATTATGTTTTTCTTTATGTGTTTACATATATACATAAATCAATTAACATTGAGCAGATGTAGGCATGACAAAAAATTATTATTTTGTATGATTTTGACTATGGTTAATGAAAATCTCAAAACATAATAAAAAAGACCCTTTTATAGAATTTATATGATTTAATTATTGCAAGCAGTATGTTAACATTAAGGAATTTTAATATTTTAGAAATACAAAAGAATCTAAAGTATAATAGAAATATTAAGGTTCTTTCATCCAAGTATATCAATTTTGTCAATATTACAAATGATTTTAAATAATTTTCTTTTCATTTCATATATATCCTGTTGTCATCTTATTAAATTTAGAGTATAAAAGTTTTAGGCTATGAAACAGGACTCTTAACAAGAGAAAACTTAATTTAAATTCTTAAAAAGTTACAAGAAAAACATCTATAGGTGGCCGAGTTAGGCGACTCTTCTTTAATAAATTTCCAGAAAATTTTTCAATGTATACACTTCGCAATTCACGGGTTTCCATTCTCCGTTATCCCCTTACTCCCTTATGTAATTTCAATGAATGATTAATCGAGGAAATTAAGTGAAATGAAATTCCCAACCCCAAGTGGATTTACATAACTTACGTACAACTTACATAACTTTAGTCCACAGAATTACCAGTAGGCAAGACTTAAAACAAAAATCAATGAATTAAGCATTTCCCCTTCACTTCCCTTAAAGATTTAAGAATAACCCAAGAAACAAACTGCACTGGCATTCCACCTAAATTAATTAAATATTACGCAATTCGCAAGCAGAATGAGAAAAGTGCTTCAATGTACAAACGAACAAAATTTTCTGCAGCGCCTCTTTTTCCTCCCGATTTCTCATTCCCTCGGCATTCAGCTCGCTCGAGTGACTTTTAATTTTCACAAATTAAATTCCGCATTATCCATGCCGTGAGAAAGCTCGACCCGGCCTTGCAAGCTCGCGCGCGCTTCGCGACTCCGGTACTATTTGCGCAGCAGCTAAACCATACAGTTGCTAATTGACTCGTATAGCCGATGATTACACAGTTCACGCCGGCGTATACAATTGGGGTGGTGGCAGGGGCAGAGGAGGGAGATGCGCAGCTTGATCCGAAGCCCCCTTTGGTCTTACGTTTTAGTACGCGTCAGCGGAATTGCGCCAGGCGGGCATTAATAATGAGATCGGCCAATGGGCTTGATGTGTCAAAGACGGAGCTGCGTCAACGGTGATATGTGTGCTTTGAGGTGCGATGTTTTTCTTTCGCCGTGCCGGTTTCATTGTGCTTTTGTGTTTGCTGTAATTTGAAAGCAGCGAGCTTGCATATTAATTATTGGATCGATATGTTTGCATGGAACCGGGATA
>JAPYZA010018445.1:0-21609 GCA_030522685.1 Eupelmus azureus
GGCTCAGCAGGCCATGCATCAGGTATATGTTGGAAATCTCGCTGGAAATCAGAGTTTCATGTTGAACATGCGAACTTTTCTTCTGTTCGAATTCTAATAGGATATTATGTATATAAGTTTCCAATAGATAATTCTTATAATTCACTATTATTTATGACATGAATTTCAACTAAATTTTTATATACATAGCTAGAATCTTACGCCGTGATTTACAATGAGATTTCTCGTATGATTTTCAAGTAATTAGCAGTAAATAACCAATTTCATATTAGTCAACTTAAAGCTTTAAAGGCACTCCATCTATCACCTTATATACCTATCGATAAATCATCCGATTTCATTAAAAAAACTTCAAATCAACCGAATCTTCTCAACTGACCAATACCGTATACTCTCAATTTCTGCAAATCCTCACCGCACCTGCAATCATCGCTTCTCACACGCTCCTCTTGACAATTACAGGTCCAAGTGATAACGACGGCGCTTAACGCGGCTCAGGCCACTTCAGAGCACGCCTCGGCAGCTGCAGCCGAGGCCGCGCCGCGGCTGAGCTCGCCGCTCAGACGGCCATGGTAGGCGCTGCCAAGGCCAAGCTCCAAGCCATCGAGGACCAGCTGCATCACGCGCGCATCGACTTCGAGGCTGCTCAGCACGCCAACTTCAAGGCCGCCCACGCTGCCCAGGTAGCCCAGAACAACGCCGCGGCAGCTGCGGCCCACGCCGCCGAGGTGGCCAACGCCCATCACCATCATCACGATCACGGTCACGGACATCACGATCACGGCCATGGACATCACGATCACGGACACGGACACGGCCACGGACACGGCCATCACGATCACGGTCACGGACATCACGATCATCATCATCACAGCAAGCTCGAGCTGGACGAGGACGATCACGACCATCACGAGTCGGCTCCGGTGCCCGTCGCCGCAGCCTCGTCGTCGTCCACCACCGCGCCAAGCAGCTCGTCGGCGACTACGAGCACGGATACCGACAGGAACGGCAGGGTGCTGCATTCGTCGTCGGTCGATCATCCCGGAGCGCTGGCCGGTGTCTCGTCTATCGGCAAGGATGAGCTTTACGACTCGTACGACAGCTTTCCGTACTGAGGGCCGCCTGGAGAAGTGAATGTGAGCTAAAAATTTCAAGATTTCGCCGGGGGGTGGTGAGAGAAGGATGGGGCTGGGCTCGATGCAGAAATGATTTAATGTAGAGATTATACGAGCTTTTTCGATGTGGCGAAAATTTGGCGATTCCAGAGCTGAGATTGAAATTCATTGTTGAATTTTCGAGTGTATCTTACGATGCTGACCGGCGTCTGATGATGCAAAAGGTACAAAAACTCTGCGATCAACCAGTACTTGAAGGATACTCTTGGAATATCTTGTAAAGGTGGTTTTTAACTGATCATGATAATTTTTACTTAGCGATACTTTGTTATTTTGACGCTGAAATAAGAGTTTTACGAATTCGTTCTACTATTCTTGTTTTATCGAAAAATAAAAAGCGTCGAGATATAAAAATTATTTTAGAACTTTCTTATATAACGTTACATATGAAAAAAAAAATCAATTTAGTTAGAACAAAACCTTATTTGTTATACGACATATACCAGAGGGTAATATATATGCTTTGTTATACAGAACTAAATGAGTACTTCGTAGTAAATTTGATTTTCCTTGTTTATGAATATTATTTTAAAAATCAACTGATTTGTTATTCATTTTATTTTATTTGTATTATTGTTGAATTTCAAATATTTTAATTAACAGGTAATGTTACTGTTTTTAATAAATAAGTCCTTGTTATTTTTAGATTATAAATACATTATTTTGAATAAAATGTTTTAAAAACTTGAACATTCCAAAAATTATATTAAAATATTATGATTTTAATTGTCGATTACTTTTATAGGAAAAAACAATTGTTAGCCTACTATCCGAAAATACTCTGTAATAAAATTGTAGAAATATTATAAGAATACATTTATTACAGTTATCAAAATTATAAGAAAATATAATAAATATATATTGTGATAATTTTAAGTCTGGTCATTATAAATGTTTTTAATAATTTTTTAACTAATCAATATCAATATTATGACGATAAAAAGTAATGCTTTTTATTAGGGATATTTACGTAAATCATTTATTTGTATAAATATTACACAATAAATTAATATAAAAATACTAAATCACAGTTCTAAAATAATAGTATATAAAAGTATTAATAGAGTAAATTTAATGTTCACAATTGAACTCTGTAAGACATCAGAAGTAATGCTAACTTTATCTTTTAGCAAAATTTTATTTTAGAAAATAATTAAATATGAACGTTCTTTATAATAATTGTCCATGAATACATGCGGTTTGCTATCATTTTCTTAATAACATAAAATTACAATATTTTTTTTATAAATATAAATACAGATACATTTTTTATAAATATAAATACATATTCTTATAGATTTAATTGTTTTAAATTTTTTTTATTAATATAAAATATTTTATTAAATAAAAATAAAATCTTAGATAAACTTAAAACAATAAATTTTGAGTGCAGTAAGTCAATAAGTGACAGCTTATTGTATTAACTTAAACTAGAGGTATAAAGTTAAAAATCAGTCCCTTATTCTTAAATATTTAGTAGAACTTACCCTATTGAGATTTTGATTTTTTTAGAATTTAAATCTTAATAAAAAAATAAAATAACTTAATACGATAGTTAACGATTTATAAAAAATCTAAATTTCAAATTTATAAAAATAAGTAATAATATAATACCGATCTCTTATTTTTTAAAACTAAAATTTACGTAATTTAATTTAAAATAAAATAGTTATTAGGAAAAACTTGCGTCATCGGACATTTTCGGCATTTTTTCTGCTACTTCAATATCGTCAAACTCACTGTAACGGGTTCGTTTATCTCGTGACTTGTGACGGGAATATCTGAGTTTTAATCCTTCGTAAGCTCCTCGCATCCATACTCCAATGGCATGAGCACCGGCTAGGCCGGAAAATCCACAATCCTAAAAATTTTATAACTAATTAACAACAAACTAAATATATTTTTAATGATAATCCAACATTATACTAAAATTACTTTGTCATTAAAAATTTTTTCAGGCACTCGTCCCGATTCAGGTATAACATGCGAAGTTTGTTCTTGCGCAGCGCACACAGCTTGGCCAAGAGCTTGAATAACGTTAACGTTATCGTCGATCGCGTAAGCGTCGCAAAAAGCTGCTTTAGCAGCGTAAAGCGTATCTGAAAATTTTGTTCCTTTCGTAATATGATCGACCGATCGGATGGCTCTAACGAAGGCATCAAGCCAATCACAAGCTTCTAAATTCTTTTGATCTTCGATTGACTAGAAAAAAATGAAGTCTGTAGTATTTTAAACTAACAATAAGTTTGAGAATGGTAGGATTAAACTAAAATATTAAATAAATAAAGGTTAAAGAAAACTTTCAGTCCATAATAGCTTACTTTGCTTATAGTTTTCAAAAAACGTGTGTAAAGCTCGGCTTGTGGATCCTGCGAGTTCTTTTCGAATATTTGGGATATTTGAAAAATGATACCAGAAATATCTGAGCCGGCGAACTGCTTTTGGTGGATTGCTGCTTTTATAATTTCGGCTGTATTGGCTAATCGCGTTCCACATTTGTCAGCTACTTCGAAATCCAAGGACTTGTCTAACATATCGATTTTTGGCGCACAAGCGATTAGTGCATCACAAGCAAATTGTACTGCAGTTAGTAGTACGTCGGTTTCAAATGTGTCAGTATTTGAAGACGATCTTTCTTGACTTAATTTTACTTTATTATCACTCAGATCCTTATAAATATCACTCTCTTCCTAAAATTTAATGTTTTCTTAATATTTTAAAGTTTTAAATTATATAAAATTTCTTTAAAAAATAAGTATTGCTAGGCTATCATAAAGTAATATTTTAGTAACAAAGATTTTACCTTTGTGTAACTTTTTTGTTTTACACTGGGCTGAGGATAAATTGGAGGACTGATAGTTCTTGGCCAAGAATAAGCTAAGGTAGGTGCATTTAAGTAATGAAAAAATTTTGGATTACTGGAAAGATCTAGCAATGATAGATGAAATCCATAAACTTCAATAGACGTGTAAAATGATCCAGTATAAATAACATTAATTTCAAGTTTAAATTGTTTCAACTGCATTATAAGTTCTTTTATCACAATATTTGCTTCTAATTCAGTGAACCCTGCAATAATTACATTCATTAATTACATGTTTAAAATATAAAAGTTTCATGAACTTTTTTGAGAATGTAACTCACCACCAAAATAATTGAGTAATACAGCCAGTTTTGTTCCTGAAGGAAACTTTTGTAAATTCTTTGCAAAAATCAGATCATTTATAACATATTGAATAACTTGCTTCGTTGATGTACCCTCTACAGGTAAACGTTTAATATTGCGATCTGATAGTCTATCTCCTCTACTAATTTCAACTTGAAAATTATTAGGATTTGCAATAGTTTCTGCGATGTAGACTCCAACACTGAAAATACTGCCTTTTTGTACGATTTTATTACATACGTTGAAAATTTCATCCAAACTCCTACCCTCCTCTGACATTGCTCCTGCAATTTTGTAAACTAACAAAAGTCCAGAAGGACTTCGAGGACTTAATGGTCTTTGATTCAGCTTGTTACTTAATTCATCTCTAATGACAATCATTTTTATAGGCATGCCTTTTTCCTCGGCTTTACTTTTTGCAAATAAAAAGTGTAAATAGTATTCAGCACAATCATGAATTATCATTAGGACCCCTACAATAATAGATCTTTAATAATTATATATTTACTTTTCATTTGAAATAAAAATATTAAAATGAACGCACCATTCATTGCTTGTTTCTCATCTTTGGCAACATGATTTATCAATTCAAATATCGCTTCGCTGCTTGGTATTGAAGATGCACATCCATGCAATCCCAGTGCAGCAGCAGTGAGCATACCTGGTCCCACAAAACCTGCATAAGTTGGTCCATCGATCACTGTACCTCCACCAATGATTCTAACCTTTAAAACATAAACAATCGAATATATTGTTTAATTCAAAATCAATATTGGATGAAATTATTACACAGTGCTTACTTTCCCATTTAGTTTATTATAATCCCGGCGAACAACGGCTTTGCAACTGTTGAGATAAACGAGATTCCGGTGCATTGTCACAGTCACTGCTAGACTCTCGTCTAGTACATTGTCGGGATCGTTCCAAAGTCTTCGGTGTCTATGCAAGGGATCGTAGCCAGGCATTGTTTTAAACTGATTGTTTACGCTTTGGCCGATTTGCTTAGTTTTTACGCTTATAGTATCCGACTTTGATGTTTCAATTATTTTCCGTTAATTATATTTACTTAAATTATTATTTCAACAAATTATACATGCTGCTATTTAAAATTTTTTTTTTAAATGTTGACTAAGAACTCTTGTTTAATGCATTACATTTAATGAAGTTTATTAAATTTATATAACATATATACATAAATTATATGTAATACACTGAATTTAATTTTCCAATTTTAGATATAAAATTCAATTAAATCACATTATATTTATAATCAGAAATATAATTATATTTCTGCATCAGTCTTCTTGTGTTCAACACTATTGGCAGTATCATCAGCCTTCTTTAAATCATTTTTGACATTATCATCAGCCTTTTTTAAATCATTTTTGACATTATCATCAGCCTTTTTTAAATCATTTTTTACATTATCATCTTTTTTAGTGCTGTTTGCTTTTATTTTTAGAGTATAATCAAAAGTGTCTAATACAGCTTGTGGCTGATCTGTCCACAACTTGTGATTCTTTTTTGTTGGTATTTTCTTTGCAGTTTTACAGGTGTTGCATATAGTTTTAATCATTTTTTTCTTCTTTGACATCAAGCGCACTGTGGCTGTTTTCCCAGGAATCAAAGGACTCTGGCACCCTTTACAAATTGTTTTTTTAAGATTGTGGTCTCTAAAAAAATATGAGATTATTTATAATAGTAAAAAATTAAAAAGTACATTGAATCAATGATTCTTACATTCGAAGTACAGCTTTCTTAGCACAGCCTGATAAAGTAGATCCATAATATGATGCCAAGGCAATATTTTTTGAGGAAATGAATAAACTTGCCTATAAAAATCATAATATTAATTATAAAGAAACCTAGTTTTAATTACCGGTACAGTAAGTAAGATAAGTACCTGATGAAGATAGTTCATTCTCTCAAACACATCTTTGCCTTGGCAAAGTTTTTCGTTAATAGCTGAAAAGTAAAAGTTGTTTTTACATATTTTAATAAACGTTCTTGTGTTAATGCAAATATTTTATTATAAATTTATTACCTGATGATTTCTTCATGTTGTATTCGTTTGCTAATTGTTAAAAAATATTTTTTATTTATAAATTTACATTTCTAATAAAAAATCAAATTAAATAATTAATTTTAGGCTTCTATTTACATTACTATCTTTTTGTTTACACCAAGTACAACGTGGTGTTATTAACCTCTGAAGTTATTGGATAAACGTGGATGTCGAAAATCGAGTAGTTTTGGCGCCCTCTATTGACCTGTAAGTAACTTCAAAAAAGATATTTAAAAAGTAATAAGAAAATGAAAAATTATGATAAAATTTAAATTATTTGCTGTTACATCTTATATTATGATTGACAAAGAAGTTTAATATTATAAAATTTATTTTTAAATTTTATTAAAAAAACAAAATAATTACTAATTTATAAATATTTATGTAAAATTTGTAGTATTTATATTTTCTAATTTTCATAAATATTTGTTCAAAATTAAAAATTAAAGCGTTCTTAGGAAAAAGGGCATGTAGGTAACGTAAACTGAATGGGCCACACGTCCTTCTTCCTAAAACGCTTTTATTGTTAATTGATTTAATTATATTTGTTTAAAATTTATCTTTAATTTAATGGGGTAATTTGTAGGCCAATTTTGTTAATTGTATCGTAAATAGAAAAAAATAAAATAAATACACAAAACTTATGTAAAGATATGTATATTCTTTAAACATCTAGCAACATTCGGCTCCAATATGCCAAACGTATTTACATATTGCACTACGCTTTGACTACACGCCATTTTTTTTAAACTGTGTTCTCAGGGATAAACTATTTAAGTGTATGAAAATGGGAGCAAAACGAAGATCATAGGAGGACGAAAAGAGCAAACAGTGGCACTATAGCTTTTCGTTTAATCGCACTACATGTCGATCTCTCGTGTTCCCTTCTGCGCATGCGAAGGCTTACGGTAATCGCAACTCGATGGGATCGGCGATCTATCGGTGCATACATATAAATTTGCGCACGTTTTCCTTTTTTAAACGAATAGAAGAATCTTAAGTATATCAGTCTAACAAGTTTTCATTAAGAGGCTCCCGGAGCTGCTTATTCGCTACTATCCAACTTCATTGACGCACCAAATTTATCGCTCGAGCAATCGTTTTCTCTTTTGTTTAAATCTCAACAAGTATCTGTATTACACGGAACGTCTTTTTCAATTTTCAAATTTTGCTCGCTGGAAGAAAAGCGAAAACGGCGTTCCCGGTAACATCAACGATTGCTCCAGTGAAGCGCCAAAGTTGCAGAATCCAATAACAGGACTGACCGGCGTCCACTTAAACGTGGATAAACCGACTCGCATTAGAAAAGAATCAGACGAACAAACAATACACACGGGGCCCACGTACACGGTGCGCATATATGCAGCATTCCAAGCGACATTTATCTTCGTTTCCCAACTTGAAAAACGTACATCAGCTGTACATTATTACTTTTTTTTTCTTTTTTTCATTTTTTTTATTTTTTCTCATACATCCCCTTCACGCGATTCAACGTCAAAGTCCATCATTCGGATTGGATCCGATTGTGTCTTTTTTGTATAGCACGCGCGCACTGCACACATTCTAAATCATTTTTCCCTTGATTTTCTCGCAAAGACGCATTGCTTCTACTTTATTGTCTACTCGTTATATAGCGACTCTCGATCGCGACTTTGAGAAACCGGCCGCCAAGCGAGAGTTGCCTATACAGAGGACACGCTCAGCTTTATTTTTTATGTTTTTTTTTTGTTATTCTGTTATTACATCTCTATGCTATGAGTCGCTCCTTCATCCGGTGGCTCGCGTTTCCGCGGGGCGCACAACAGTGTCGGAGGGGCGCGCGAATGAAAATGCACGACGATTATGGGTATGTTTGACGACCGGGCATCTCAGCATTATCATCGGCCTCTCCGAAGCCGCGGGGCTTACGGAGAGATCAGTTTCAACAGCTTCAACGGGACCGCGACGCTCACAGGGACTTGGTGATGTTGTTGAACAGTCTTTTGCCCCACCAGGATTCTAGATCGAATGGCTTGAAATCTGAAATGAATATTTTTTGTTGATTTATTATCTAGTTAAACTGGTTATGTTAAATAGAGTGCAATTATAATACGATTTTTTTTTTAATTTTAAGTGCGAACTGTTGCGGGAAATATTAATTTAAAAAATTCGTTAACATAAATGAACGAAAATTATTTTGGTATTTGTAGAAAAATTTTCAAAATTATTTTTAAGACGATTGTTAAAAGGCTTGCAGTTATCGAAATTACAGAAATCCATTTTTTACCTAATTTTTAATTTTGTAATAGAAATTTGACGTTATGAACATTTGGTTATCGACTATAAGTACAAAGTGACGTATTTTTTCAAAATTAAAAATTGAATGAGAAAAATCACGAGTTTCTGTGAATGTCTATAACTGCAAGACTGTAACTCCATTTTAATTTAATGAGGCTACTAAAAAAATAAGGTATTAATAAATAGTAATTTAATATTATTGATTGCTCACCTTGTAAAACATTATTTGGCTCTCCGTCGTTGTAGTAGACTATTGTTTCTACAATCATAAAAAAGAATTCATTTGAATTAAATCTATTTAAAAAATCCCATATGTTCGTATTATGTCTTAAGTTCAATATAGGGATATTATGTAATATTTCAATGGAAATTATGTAACGTTAAAATTACTTCCTAAAGTAAGAAAGGAAAAAATAAAAAAAATTGATACTATCAATTACGTTTATTTGATAGTATTTCAAAATGTTAAATAAAATATTTAACAAAGAATAAATAGTCTCTGAGCTATTTTTAACGAAATATAAACGTGCTTGCTCAGAAAATGTACGGAGTATTATTTTTACTTCCAAATGCCTAGTTGATAGGCGTCACTCAAACAAACGCTAAAATTCAAAATCGTCACTGCTACTAATATTTAAGCTTTACTCTTACAATTATTAAGTACAGCAACTATATTTTAATTGTAATTGAATTATTGAAAACAAATAGAAATAATTAATAAATAATTAATACGAATTTTTAATTACATTGTCATTAGAACATGCACTTTTATTATTCATGCAATAATGATCATCAGCACTATTTTTTGATTTACTTTTAAGTATTTTGAGCTAGCGATCCCGTTTTAAGCACGACAAAGCGCCGAAAGTGTAGATATATAGAAACAAACAATATGCAATATCAGATAATGTAAAATTTTAATATGTAGCCTGCAAACCAAAACGGTAATATATGCACATATACATGAATAAATTTCGGTCTGTCGGTTAAAGTAATCCAAATTATCATACAAATAACCTTAAATTCGGAGTCAGCAGAAGCTTTGTGCTTATGCAAGGTATAAGAAAAAAAGCTTCTATATGTATATGTATATATATATATATATTTACTTCTATTTCAGTATACTGAATTGGTTTTCATTCATAATCTCGGCGATATGTGTAACAATAGTCTAATCTTATATTTTGCGCGCCTTTAGATATTTAAATTCAATGAAATTTACAGTTTATTTAACATTAGGTATTTTAAGAAAAACTTTTATCAGTATTATAAAAATTCATTTTAATGGTGAACTTTATTTTACAGTATTTAATTAACATTTACAGAATTATTAATAATTCTTTGTCTTTGATTAGCATTGTAATGGATAAAACAAGTGGTTTCAAAATAGGTTTTACATAATTCTTTTTATAGTGATAAAACATGGAAAATAAGAAGTTAAGCAATATGTCACAATTATTATACATTTGGTACATAAAAATTTGATAATTTTTTGTTTCATTTAGTACAGTTTTTTTATACTAAACTTTGTATGATGAAAAAGATTTACTACTTATATAACATATCTAAAAATTTCTAGCATCTTTTCCAGTATATAATAAGTGAAGATAACTTATTCAATATACAAAAAGATTTATAAGCAACAATTTTATAGCTCAAACAATTTTTAATTTATGATAAAAAAAATTATTTATTTTTATAGAGTATATCAAAATAGTTTTTTCTTTCAATAAAAAAAATTGTACTTAATCTAAGTTTTAAAATACGGTTTACAAATGTTTAATAAAATGTACTTACCACTGGAGGAAGACTCGTATGGATCCGAATCATCTGAGGATGAGCATCTCTGTCTGGCATTGATCTGATTCCATGCTGTAAACAGAAAGCAAGGTTTGAAAAAATCTGAAACATGCAATGTGCTAACGTTTCACTTACATTCACAAACAAACTTGATCAGTTCTTCATGTTGAGGCGTGATAACTTCTTGTCTTGTCCGATGCCTCTGTGAGCTTGGTTTCAGCTTGCCATTCGTATAGAAAACTGGTTTTGGAACATTCCTATAAAAAATAAAAAATGTGATTAAGTATCCTAAAGAAAATGTTTTTCTTGTCTCAGTTTATTTGATACAGTATAGAATCATCAACATATTTCAAAAGCTTATAGAAACTATTTTAAATAATTTTGATTATTAAAATTAAAAGAAAGTGTTAACTGTAAGTAAAAAAAGTATACATACCGACTAACTTTATCTTCCTCAGAAGCATCCTCCTCAGGATCACTCTTGCGGGATAAATCTCGAAGATTATCTAGTCTGTCGAGTTTTTGATTGATACCTGCCAAAAAAGTATAAAAATTATGTAATACACTTCAACATATTCTTCCAAGAACATTTACATTTACATCTATCCCCAGTGTCTCAAACATTAACCGATCCTCACAATTTATCACAAACAGTACAAAATATAGAGCATAAAGACTCTAACAAAACCTCCAGCTCCGATTAATAAAAACAACGAAAGATACAAAGCAAGAATGAAAACAGAGCCAGATAACACAAGCCGCACACGGAGCAATGGAACTATTAAAATAAAACTACTCTTCCACATCTCCTAACCCAACCATCTCACCAACAAATTAAAAACCAATCCCTCCCTCCCTCGCAACCCTTCACCATCCCCTCAACCCACTCCCACACCAAAAGAAAACCTACTCCAAAGACAAACCCGGTATCCCCTCGCTCCTCCACGCGATTCCCTCGCGAAACTCTCGTCCGATAAGCACATATGCGATCTCCAGAGCACTCACCTCGCCGAGTCTTGGCGACGATCTTGCTGGGTCCCTTCGACACTGTATACATGATCCTCTTCTAATAACTCTCTTTCCCTCGTCCTCTTCAGCGACTCTTCTCGCGCGGTGTTGTCTGGCTTAATACACTTCGCTGTGCACGCACACCCCCCAACTGCGGCGGAAACTGCCCTCCGCGAACTCTCGCACGCTGCTCGGCTATCTCTCTCTCTCTATATCTCCGCTCTATGCGTAAGGCGCCGCGAGCACACACATGTAAAGAGGCGCGCACGCGCTTGCCGAAATTAACGCAATATCTGTATATATATATCGACGGCCGATGATCGCGGATGTTACGATCGCTATATACTATGCCGAGCTACCGTGCGCCAGAGAATTTCTCGACGAGAACGTATATAGAAGCGAGACGGCCTGTAATGATAACGTTACTTTAGCGAGTTGTAAAGCTCGGCGAAGGGAAAGATAAGACGGCCGATAGTCCGCGCGCTGAGGGAAAACGCGAGAGTGTGCGTATATATATATGGAGGATTACGTGAGCACGCAACTCGCGCTAAGCGGCGGAGAGAGCGAGACGAAGAAAAACACGCGAAGCGCATATGTGTGTGCGTGCCGCGCTCGCGCGCGCCGCGGACATGTGTGGGTGCAACATGTGACTAGCAGAAGAGAAGCTAAGAGGCGGCGCGCGCGCTGTGGGATTTATTTTTGTAATTTAATGCGGCGTGCGTCTGAATGGGATGTGTGTACTTACTTGCGGCTCTTGCGAATTGCGAGACTTTTTCTGAGGGGTTAGTTGTGGATTTACAGTTGGGAGAGCGGGTTTTGTTGTAACGGTTCTTGAGTGTGATTTTTTTACGTTCGATTCGCCGTGGACTGTACTTGGCAACACGTGTTCTCACGTATTTGTTGATCGAACGCGTGTTTTGATGAATGAGCTTTATTTTTGTAATAATCAATTGCAGCAGCTTCTCGCTGAGGACGTTTGTAAGTGTTGCGCCGAGGCGGTTGGTTCCGTTTAATTTACTGCGCTAACGCTGACTGGACATTTTTATGTTCTCGTTATTTTTCTATACTATATATTATCTCAGGGCCGCTCGCTCGCGCTCTCGATTTTCTTTTTTTGATTTACGTCCGTCTTGTTTGTTATGGGACTTCGCGTAAACCTTATTAATAGCACTGTTTTTTATTGAGACTTGTTGATTTTGTCGATGTCGATGTTAGGATAAAGAAAGAATAAATCTTGTTTTTTAAATAAGCTTCGGAACTTTAGTCTTATTATAGTGAAAGTAGCGGTTACAGCTATATAAATTTGATTAAATAAATGTTTTAGAAAGTATGATTACGGAGCACAAGTGCACCGATTGTAAGCATCAATTATGTAATCTGATTCGATCTGTAATCTAAATTATCTTTCCTCGACGTTCCCGAACGTTTTAAATATCGGCCATTTTCAACGGTAGATACATAGAACAGTACAATCAACGATACAATCATAAAACAATCTTATTCTAAAACCATTCACAAACTAAACCAACTCGACTATACATCTTCTCCACAACCCGCTCCGAAATACAAAATACTCCAAAAAAATCAATCCAGCCGCCAACGATACCGACCACCATCAAACCCGCTCCCCACCTTACCCACCGAGCCCCTTTATCAGGGCGACTTCTCCTTAACCCGCGGCCGTGGGGATTTATCAGTCCCCTATACACACCTATATATGTATATACTCCGGCCGAAAGAACCCGATGACTTCTGCTACTAGCTGACTTCTGTTGTGCTGCGCGATTAACGAAAATCGTGGAGGCAGGAAAATAATGTGCAGGTGAAAACTAATCAGCCAGACGCGCGCGTTTGGGCCTCGCCTTGTACATAAAGAATCCCCCGAATTTCCTCGGCCTCGAGTCGTCATTATGCTCTTGACATTCTGAGGGTGAGTACACGTAGTGCTGATATTTTACGTGTGGAGGTACGATCGCGCGATATACTTAACCTTTTAAACGCAATTATGTGTTTTGGACGTTCGGTGGCTTGCGTCATGTTCGTTGAATGTTTGGTGGAGAGGCGAGTGTCGCTGAGTTTGGGTTGGCGACACGCTTGATTTTGAGATGCTGATGGTGTGTTTCTGGTTGATGGGTGGTTTTTTGCGTTTGATCTTGCGAGTTGAGTAATTAGATAAAGATGGTTTGGCTGTTTGTTATTGTGACGTTGATATTTACTTAAGAGTTGATTGCTTTGTTGCCAAAAGTCGAGCTTGAGATACAGTGCGGATACATTGTATGATGAAACACAGTGACAGTTTGATGACGTTGAGAAATACTTTCAGAATCACTTGGGGTAGGAATGCCCAAAAAAATCCAGGGAGATGTATAGTGGTGTACAACATCAGTATTACAATTCACCCTTGAGAAGGATCAATTTCAAATTGGAAACTACAGTCGCGCCGCCTCATCCAAAATTTCACCATGACTGCAGTGGAGGGTACGCCGTTTATCCGTACCATCGAGTGGGATATGATGGACAAAACGAAATTTTTTCCATTGAGTATGCTGTCTTCTTTCTCTGTAAGATGCTGCCTCTATCCACTTACAGTTATCAAAACTCGTCTCCAAATCCAGAGGAGAAGCCATATGTATACAGGTAAGTTCAGTTATTAATTTTATAAGTGTGCCTTGCAATAATTATCTTTAGTGCTTATCAATAATCCTATTATTTTAGGTATGATAGATGCTTATCGAAAAATTTACAAGCTGGAGGGTTTTGCTGGCTTATATCGTGGATTTTGGATCAGTTCGATTCAGATAGTATCAGGAGTGTTTTACGTTTCGACTTACGAAGGTGTAAGGCACATACTGAATCAGGATGCAATGACTGCGCAACTTGACTCTCGAATAAAAGCTCTTATCGGGGGAGGTGCAGCCAGCATGGTGGGTCAGACTATTGTAGTTCCATTTGATGTGCTAAGTCAACACTTAATGGTGCTTGGTGTTAGTTTCAAACATGGAAAGTTAGCTGTTGATAAGGTAAATGAAAGAATGAAATGTATATATTGTTTTTTCTTGCAGAACTTTCATTTTTCTATTTTTTGACAGATGGGTATGAATCCATTAGGACTAACTCTTGTACCTGGGAAATCTCGAACGCAAATTTCTTCAGAAATAGTACGATTAATTTACCAAAGAGATGGCTTTCGAGGATTTTATCGAGGCTACGTTGCATCTCTCTGTGCCTATGTCCCCAACAGTGCATTGTGGTGGGGACTTTATACTACTTACCAAGGTATTTACTTTCAAATATTACCATTCCTTATACATTAGCATTCAAATTATATAACTAGTAGGTCAAAGTCCATTTGGAACTATAAGTATTATCTGTTGTCAGTGTGTCCTTAATTCTTTTAGCTTACTCTCAAAATAAAAAGTAAAACTGAATAAATAAAAAAAACTGATCTCTTTGTATTAATACACGTTGTAATCTTAATTTATTTAAATTATTAATTAAAAAAAAAATTGTTAATTTAATGTAATTTATGGGGCATTTCATATTATATAATTTTTATAAAATAGAGAGCGTGCTATTTAGGGTAGACATTTACAAGTAATCTAAAAAACGACATTGCTTAATTTCAGATGAACTAGTAAGAAGACTTCCTGACTGGGTCTCGCACTTACTTATACAGTCGATAGCCGCTACCTTGGGCGGTTTCACGACGACGATAATCACAAATCCGCTGGACGTAGTGCGAACCAGGTTGCAAGTACAAAGACTGGACAGCATGTGTAATGCAATCAAGGTACTATGGCTCGAGGAGGGCCTGCGCATGTTTACGAAGGGTCTGTCTGCCCGACTTGTGCAATCGGCGTGCTTCAGTTTCTCTATTATCCTGGGTTACGAGACTATCAAGAGGGTCAGCATCCACGAGGAGTACAAGAGTTATGTAAGGTGGTGAATTGTTACTCTGGGATCAGGTATATACAACAGTGTATACACCGAATTCTTTTCTTTTATCTCATCGACAATACAATAAGGAGAAATTATTTCAGATTCATATCCATAGTATATTACCAGAGTATCATTCCATTTAAACTTTTTTAATTAACCGATTCACAAGAATAGTGAGAACAAAAATTACTTGAGTACTTTTTCGAATAGGAGGCAATAAATTTAATTTCAATAAATTTGTCAGGATAAGCATGAGAAGCACACTATTCGAAAAATATTTATTCAAGATAGGTAAATTTGTTCTTTTATAGTGCATATGCGCTTATTCTGTGTAAATAGTACATGTGTTTATATGTATTATATACATATATGAGCGTTCACTTTTATATACACGTATATTCTATAATATTTATATGCGTGCATATAAAATTATACGCAAATGTAAGTAGTTTATTTAAAATAGTTATGAACGAAAAATTATTACAAGACAAAACCAGCATAAAACTGTTACAATTTCTACTAATAAAGAAAAAATTTTATAACTCACTGTCAATTTGTTAAAAAAATTTTTTTTAAAGAGTATCTAAGTAATTAAAGTGTTCATATTTTGAGGAAAAGAAATTAAATAAATCGATTGTTTTGCATTAATTAAAATGACATAGTACAATTTAAAAATAAAAGAAATTCTTAATTTCTTTCAAAAATGTAATAGATAAAGTAAGTTTCAGTATTGAGACTACAAAAAGTAAATCGGTGAATTAAAAGCGGCATTCTCTTGTATAGTTTTCATATTAAGTACAGACATTGTACATACATATTTATGATTTGTAGTTCATTGTAAAACAATGAACAGAATTGATATTGAATCAAATAATTTAGTGCGTTGAGCGCCAAATACATTAGAATTTATGCTAGTGTTTATAAGAACAACAGGCGAATTGTGATTTGTGGTACTATTGTATGAGAATTTTGTTAAAGTTAATAGTGATGTATTCCAATTTTACTTGAAATTTCAAAGCAAACATACTTATAAAAGAATAACGATGAAAAGCAACCCGGTAGAATGCTTGAACGTATGTATGCGCATTTTTAAAACCAGGACGATTTATAAAAATAAATTTTTTACGCTCCATTGACGAGTTATTTATAGCTTTATGATCTTTCAGTTGTAATAGCTAGTCACGAAAAATCTATAATAATGACAATATACATTCTAATTGTCTTGTTGACAAATCTGTTTTGATTTATCCTATTATCTTTTTAATAGGTAGAGAAAAAATGTATACAATATACATTTAATTAATACATAATATACAGCATACATACATGAATACATACAACCATTCACTTCTATATGTATATATATAAAAAAATATACATAAATGTAAAGATAAAGCAGATGTGTACAATAATGAAATACAATAAATGTCTCTTGATTAAAAATGATGGTTCTAATTTCATGCATAAATCTCTTAAAATAAAAATAAATTTTATCTTTAATCCGGCGAGAAATGCTAAAAAATAATCATATATTTCATGTCGCACCACTAGAGGAAATAAAGAAAACCTCATCGCATCGCAACGGCTTCACGTTGTCGACAATTCATTTGCGATTTAAGTCGTTCTTTATTTTTCCTTCCAACGTACGTAATATATTATTAACATGATTTGGTTACTATTTTAACTTTTTTTAATATATTAGGTAAATATAAAAATCAAATCATGTTTCTAAATAGATGTCTTCAGTAAGCATTTTGTTTTTGAAAAAAAAGCAAAAATAATCGTTAAAGATCCTTACACTCTTTGTTTTATAAAAAAAGCGGTTGAATATTTTAAGTTCTTAAGTTAAAAAATAGCTATATTAATGCATAAATGTTAAAGATGTTACAAGGAATTAATGTGATTTAAAACATCAACAATAATTTTATTCTTTCTTTTCTCATCATTTCCAGTTTATACGAAAAAGAAGGTTTTTTCCCTGTAAGTATTATACGAAAAACTTGCGAGTGTGCAAGTGCATACGTTTTAAGGATCATCATCAGGCGCACTCAACTGTTTATTCTCTTTGTTTTTTTATTTCAAAAAATACCATAAGGTATATTAGGTATAATATGTCTCGCCACTTTACACACATCATTTAGAGTTCTTTTTATGGTCTTATTTACTTTCTTAAAGAAAGAAAAAACTTTTTTCTTACACATGTACACTTACATATGTACGTACCATACTATCTTTTCACGCGTATCAACGTTGTGTGTTTTGCATAGTTTTATTATTTTTAAAGTCACGTCTTGTGAATTTGACTTACAATGTTTGCGAACAGACATACTTTCAGAAATTCGCAGTATACAGCTACACAAATGATTTTGTGACATAATGTAAATGTTTTTATCTTAAGGATATTACAAAATTAATTATTCATTTAATATTAAAATTTTTAATACATTAAATAACAAATGTGTTTTGTAGAAATCAAGTTATAAGTACTTCGTTTTAATAATTGATCGATTTAAAAATTATAAAAAATGCTATTTCATTGAATTTCTTCAATTAAAATTAACCACGTAATTAAAAATGATCCATCTCTCGCTGTTCGCTTCGACTTTTACAAGTTTTTCTCTTTATACTTTTTTTCTATTCTTAATATACATATATATTTAACAAATAAAATAATTTTAATGTAATAATAATGATAATAACAACGTACCATCAAAAATATTTGAGGTAAACGGCGATCTAATAATTAAAAATGCTAATGAAATGCGACTACAGTGATACAAGCTATGTATCTCAAATTACTGTACATGATCTATATAATCAATTCAAAAAAAAAAAAATAGTAATATAAAATTCATACGCAGAAAAGTTACATGCACACGCTTACCTTTGCATCATTGAAATCAAACTAATTTAGATCAACGTAGAAAATACTTGAGAATCAAAATGAAATAAGTTATTTGCGATACCATTAAAACATTTTGAAACGTTTCAGTATATGTATTTATATATACACATATATTTCAACGTTTAGTATTCTTGATTAACTATATTTTGATTCCAAATTTTTTCGTAACGTATTAAAAAAATTCTGTAACATTTGAAAATTTTGCAATTTATGTGTTACAAAAGTTTATGAATATATCTACTTAAAACGATTTTAAATTGTTTAAAATTCAAAAATTTTAGTCGTAGGAAAACGTAAAGAATTAGTTACATTCAATTTTAAGTTAAAGCATTATACGTAAAATGCTATATAGAATATTAATTTGAGAAAAACATCGCATACAATTAAACATCGTTGTTCATATAATTCTCTCCACATGATAATATTTGCACATTGTTACATTTATACATGAACAAAGATAAGCGATAGCTTATACCGAATTAAATATTAATAATAAGAGCGTAATGACACATTCCATAAGGTTAATTAATAATTCGGTAACTCTAACTTAATGGCTGAATTAAAATAATACTATGATTTCGGTAAACTTTGCAGAACTTGCATTCAGTTTAAATAAAAACTGATTAATTATACATGATCTTTTACAAGTTGTTTCTATGTAGTCATATAATGTATAATATTTATTTACATATGACTACATGATTTTTGACATAAAAAGTTCATTTTTGTTAATTTCGTGTACAATCTTTTTGAAAATTATACGCATAAACACTCGAATGTAACACTATAATGCTTGACTCTTTCTTTTTACAGAACGGACTAAATTCATGCACAAATGCACAGTCATCGTAATTAACATCTCTTTCTCTTTTCCACCTAAAATCATCGCAATATAGTCAGACTCGTTTTATGCGTACTTCAGAATAATAATTATAATCGCAATAAGAATTTTATGATAAGAATATAATTGGGTATCTAAGTTTCAATAGCGGCTTATTCTAAATAATACGAAAAAGTGCTTTTTTAAAAATGTTATTTAATATAAAATATGGTATAACCCGAATATACTACTCGTTATGACTATATATCATTCTTATATATTATTTATAAATATACTTTAAGTTAAGATTGTTCTTGCTCAATAAATAAACAAAACTCTGCAGTTACACTGCTTTTTATCAAGCAACTTCAATCTTAACTAAAACAAATATTTGACATTGTAAAACATAATTCTAAAGACTATCTCACTCAATATATTTGAAACTTAGCCACGTTCGAAACTAAGCTAACCAATTGTACATGCCATAGCGCTTAAGTAATGATCCCCTCTTAAAAAACGATCAGTGTTTTATACGCAAAGCATAAATTTTCTTCGAAGCTAGGTGATAGGAAAGAGAGAAGAGCGCGAAGATAACAAGTTTAGAGGGCAAAGAGTGATTTATCCTCCTGGTCCTTGTCGATCTGGCGCTGGATTGTCGGACCCGACGATGCAGCTGCAGCGCCAACTGTTTGGCTGCTACCACCGGATACTTCACTTGCAGCTGCGGCTGTGCGCTCCGCCAGGAAGCGCTCAAACTCCGAAGACGTCACCGTCTTGTCCGTCTGTGCCTAAAAAAAGAATGATAGATTATATTTTATTTCTAGATTAGTTTCTTTTTCTGAATATAGAATATATTTTGAAAAACTTGTGAAATTAAATATAAAATACATAAGATATTCATATATTAACATACCATATTTTTCGTACGCGATGAACTAGAATCTGCTTCCTCATCGCTACCGCGCAGGTCATGTCTGCAATTTTAAAATTAGCGTTTTGATAATATGTTTAAATTTGTAAATAATTTTTGGCGTGAAAATTCAAATTTAAATTTATTTACCTGTTTTTAGCAGCGTCAAAACTTGCAGTTCGAGACTGAGCAAAAGCATCGAACTCATCCTTCTCGCCGTCTTTTCGTCGCGAGCTTCCATCGCCTTTACTATCGCCAGCAAGACCTGTATAGAAATTTCATTGCATAAATAAACACTTTAGGAAGGCAATAATTAACTTTTGCTTGATGAAAATGCATTTTAATAATTATATAAAAATTAAAAACTTTAGTTATCTGAACCCATTAATCAACTTTACAAAATTGTAAAGTAGACATGAAATTTACAAAAAAAATCCTACAGTTTTTCAAATTAAAATTAAAAAAATTTATCTAAACACACCCATATCGCCCATGCGTTTCTCAAGCGAATTAATGGGCAGAGCGACGGCACCGGCTGCCTCAGCCTCATCGTCCGACAAATCGATGAGCGAGTCGCCGGCCTCGAGCTTCTTTTTAGCAGCGGCGGAGCTGGCTGCGGCAGCACCGCCGGTGGCGCCGATTGCCTGTGCTACCAGAGCACTGGCCGGCACCTGCTTGTTTTTCGTAAAGCGCGTGTAGCGCAGGAACAGATTATTCATTTCGTCGTTGATCTGGAGCAGCTCAGCCGTCAGCTCGTCGTGGGCCAGCTTGCCGATCAGATCGACGATGCGCTCCTGCATCGCCTTGCACGTGTTATGTAGTTCCTAAAAAGTTGATGATAAATTATAATGACTGAATGTTTATAAAAATAATTTATAATAAATACGTGTTTTAATTATTTATAACCTGATGCGTTCTTATTTTTGGAGTGATAAATAATGTGCAAAATCAAATATTAAATCATGTATAATTGAAATTTATAATTCCTCGCAATTTTGATAAGGAATCACATTGTGAATTCAGTGATATTTATCTTAGTTATTTTTTTATGTACAGTACTTATGACTTGGTGACGTAGTTATTATAATTTTATTTCGTATTCTAAGTATCTGATTGTTACAAATACAAGTATACGTAATTTAGATAATTGTAAAAACTTCTACAGCGTTTGAAATTGTGCGAGTTTATAGGTAAAAGAAAAATGAGCCGTAAAACAAAGCTGCGTAAAAGAATAAAAGAAGGCTTTTCATTGTTCACCTGAAAGGCATAAAAACTATCACAAGAACAATCAACAGATTCTTTTCAAGGATTTATTTCGATAACATAAAGCCTATAAAAGTTCTAATCTTTAAATAACATTAATTCATTTTTTTTTAATTTAGATAACAAAATTTTGATAATGTAATAGTAAGAGTCCGATTTTGTAAAGCAAAAATTAATTTTGGATGCAACTCGTTTTTGCGAGTCTGCTGTTCTTTAGATGTGAATAAATACAAGTCAACACTTGAATACCCAGCAGTAGCTCCAGCTTTGTCTAATGGTGT
>JAPYZA010018459.1:0-11968 GCA_030522685.1 Eupelmus azureus
CGTACGGCTTTGGCTTTCCTCCTTTTTTGGTACCCAAAAACATATTCCAAAGTTTCATCAAGATCTGTGACCCGAAGGTGTGACACTCTCCTGGTAAGAAATACCGTGGTTAAACATAATGCTTTTCTCGTTTCATTTTATTAATATTTCTGTTATAAAAAAAATCATTATAGCAATTAAATCTCAACTCTTACGTAAAATTTAAAATTTGTTGAATTCTTTGTAAATTTTATTGACTACATTAAAAATTAACTTAAAAAAAATTTCACCGGATTTTTGTTCGTTGGATTTTTTAATAAATGGACTTCAAAAAATTGTTTCAATTTTATTTTGAGGACTACAATGAATAATACATTATTTTTACAACAATATATTTATTTATTATGAATGAAAGAAATAAAGATGAAATTACTGGTATCATAACATGAAAATCAATACATAATAAAATAACTTGATATTGATTTTATTGGCTCTGCAAGTACAGTAGAAGATGTACTACGTTAGTAGACAAAATAATTTATTAAAAACCTGAGTAATATTTCTTACATTCAAAATATCCGAAATTACATTTAAGCCCCGATGTTTCCTAAGAATTGAAAAGTTATTTAAAAAACAATCATTTTTGCTAACATTTTTTTGTACAATATTTTTGAATGTCACTCTTTTTCTCCTTTTAATTTATACAAAATAGTACATTTCGATATGGGCGTGGAACTGTATTTTATATTTGATTTTTTACCACGAGAGCTGAAAAATTATCTAAAAGTTAGGATTTTGAAATTAAAATAACATATAGTATATTAATACCCAATTTATTTTAATATACTAGAATTTATTAGATAGAATAATCTCCAATCTTATTATACATTCTTTAAGTGTAAAGCTTGTATCAAAAAAAGAAATTTTGTCGTATTAAAATAAATTATATAATCAGAACACACATCTTTCTTTAAGTCTAAAATAGATTTATGTTAGGAAGATCGGGACTACGTTAAACACTTCATTTTTATTCGGCTTAAATATTTCTAAAAATAAAATTTATTTATATATAACTCTACTGTGACTTTCTAAAACCATTCTTTTATTAATTGTAGATGTAGTTTGACAATTTGATATGTCGCTTCACGTATACCATCTAATTTTTTATTCTATTATAAGAACAGGTAACGCATATATCGTAATACAGTCTGATTCTCCGTTTCTGCTGCCAAGAATCGACCAGGACTTACGTATTTTCAAGATGCAAACGTATGCTTGTCGAAACTATCCGACCTAACCCGACAAGAGTCCAGTTGACATAACGATAATTTAAAACAAATTCAAATGCGTTCTAAGCGATATTTTGTCCAGCGGATGTACATAATATACTATTATGGTTAAAATAGCTTAAATTAAATAGAAAAAAAAAAATTTTTATTTATATTTTCATTCTCCTTATTGATGATCATCATTTTTTTTTATCTGGAGTTTTTTTATATAATATGTTAATGGTGATGATCTCATTTTGATTTCTTGCAAAGCTTTGTATATCATTTCTGGCACGTAGATAACGTTGTCTGATTTTTTTTTATTGCGCCCAAATTATCGTTACAAATTAACTGCAAAAAAATAAGAATTTTTATATTGTATAATTGTTAGGCATGTATCCCCAGGATAAAAAAAAATTTAACTATTGATTACTTATCGAAAACTTGCTGCTCGTTTTTACAGATGCTGTAAAGCGCACGACCGTTTCGCAAATGAATTGTTCGTATAAAAACCTTTTTATAACTTTTATTCTGGAGTAGTTATAGTTACAGAAATGCACTGAAAAACGGCCTTTAGTTATTAATTAACAGAAAAATTTGTACTTAGCTATAAATTCATAGGCAAAATTATAGCATTCACCTATGCCTTTTCGACAGTTTTAAATTTTAAGTTGTTTTAAGTTAGCCTCTGCGTTAATCCTGGTTTCCCTTATATAAAAAGAATATTTGAAAAGATTTCGAATAAAAAAAAAGAAATATGGATGTCGTCAATTGAATATTAAAATACAGAGAAATAAATTATTGTATACCAAAGCATTAAGGTAATTACGTTATTGACGTGGTGAATATTTAATATTTAAGGGCAAAGAAAATTCACTCCAGAAATCTATTATTATTACTACTCTAGCTTTGCAAAAGTAATAGTATAAGTGGAAGGTTATGGAACATTACTAATTTACCACTAAATGCAATTACATAATTCCGTCTTGATGGTGAATTTTTTTTCTTTTTTTTTAATGTCAAACAGAAATAGGTATGTACTTACTTTCTGAGAAAAAAACAATTTCAAAAATATTATAAAAAAAATAGCATTGAATTGATTTTTGAATAATTTTGGCATAGTTACTTAAATTTTTAATGCAATCTGTTTGAAAATTTTTAAAGTAAGTTTTATTAGAAAAACTTTAAGAGGGCGTCGTATTCTCTGCCCTTGTCTAATTTTAGTTCTTCAAACTTTTCTGTTGAATAAATCGATCAAATTTTTCCCAATTTTGATAATTATAATTATCTTGCTTGTAGAAATGCGGGCAGATTTTACGATTTAAAAATTTTAAAATATCAAAAAAAAATTTTTACTATAGCAAGTAATCCATAATATTATATGTCCTTGTTTAATTTTAGTTCTTTCAACTTTTATCTTAAACAAATCGGTCAATTTAGTTGAAATTTTGAGTAATGTTTGAACATTTAAGGAAGCTCTTTCGCTAAGGGGCGAAAATAAAGGATGCCTCGAAGGACCTATAATAAAAACTAAATCCTATAATAAAAACTACAGTAAATATTATAGCCTAAAACTATAGTTTTTTCGGCCCGATTATAGTAACTACTATAGTGCTATAGTAATTACTATTCGACCAAAACTTATACTACAGTCCTATATTAGTACTGTAGTAATTATTATAGATCCAAAATTTTTCCTATAGTACATACTACAGTAGCAGCTATTCTTTAGTCAAAATTTACTCATTAGCGAAATTTATTTCTTATAAAAAGTAGATTCTAAAATTTACTCCTTATAAGGAGTGAATTTCATGGAATCAAAAAATTTATTCCTTATAAGGAGTAAATCTTTAGAGATAAAAAGTTTGAAAAACAATTGAAATTTTACTTCTTATGAGGAGTCAATTTCTTAATTTTATAAAATTTACGAGTAAATCTCCCTAAAAAGTAATTTTTGACATAGATTTACTCGTTAAATTTTAGAGAGTAGGTACACGGAATGTTCAAGTTTCCGCAGAATCAACCATATATATCTACAAACGTAAGGACTTAGTTTATGCAGCATGTTACTCCTCTTGGTTGTTATTATTTTAATTTTGTTATGAAACATAATCGACTCAATCTATGCATATGTATGTACATACCTTACATCTGGGATAAAAACTACTACGTTGCCTTTTAAGGTTCGCATTCGGAAAAATATTTTTCTCAGCGTGTTCACGCATTTGTACAGTTTATTTCAAGTATAGTAGTAATAAAGTTTAGCAAAGTTTAGCAAAATTAGTCGAGAGTAAAAGAAAGTTTATAATAAAATAATATTTATTAACCTTTTACAGATGCAGATATCAAGGGTATACAGCTTTCGCTAATTTACTAAGACTGACGGCACTTTAGAGATAGCTCTAGCAGTTTATTATTTTGCTAGTAAGAACAACACGCCTAATGAAGAGCTGCTATCTCCAAATACGCTCAAATCGGTAAGCTAAAAATTCTCGAATCGCCATGTCAGGGTTAATAATTACCGGTCGCGGATCCGCACCTAATTTCATTATTCTGACCAATCACGAAACTGAGAGAAGCGAAAACCCAGACCATAAAACGGCCTAAAGTGGACGGTCACCTCGAGAAGAGACTCGAGAGGGACGACGAAGATGATGTTTCGCTGACCTGGAGGTCACCCTGACCACCTGGACATATTCTACAGGAAATTGACTAATATGTTTCAATTTTCGAGTATGATATCAAATGCAATATCTGGTGAACGATGAAAAATATGTTACCCAAGTAATATGAACATATATAGGATTTTTTTTATTTTTGAGTAAAAGAGGATGCACTTTTTTAAATATAAATTACTGTTAATTGTTAAATTAATTAATAAAACTTGAAAAATTAGAAATTTTAGATTTTATTTATTTGTGTTTATTACAGAAATAAGTTATATTTTGTATAACATTATAATGTAACAACCAATATCTAAAACTAACTTATTAAATTATTACACATATTTTAACATTAAATATTGTATACTTGTAGACATTTTTTGATAAATTACAGTAAATGGTTAATGCAACGTTCTAATATCTACTATACACTGTTCATGCGATGGATCTACTTTATATGCATGTAATTGTGCCTCAAAATATTCTGAATATACTTTTTTACAAGCAAACTTGATGATTTTCTCATCATTATAAAGAATGTATTCTATTTTTCCAAATAAAGGCATACACGTTTTATCATTAAAACTTTGTGCAAAAAACCTGCTTTGAAATTGTCTAAAAAGCCTTTTTGTTTTTTTGGAGCATAAATTCTGATTCCTCTCGTACACATGTGTAACTTTGATTGGATATACTATTTAAAGATGATGGTAACGACGAAATTGGATAAGTCTCATTAGTTGCGCTATAGAGAGGTGTTAATTGATTTCCTTGCATTGGTGATGCCGAGGCTAGTTGTTGTGTTCGTAAAGGTAATGCTGAACCATAATTTATCTAATGATTATATGCATATAAAGATAATAAAACTGTCGTTTTAATGAAACAAATAATTAAAAGAAAATTATTAACTCTGCAGATAGTTGCAGAGGCGATCCGGAAAAATCCATGTTGTATATATTATTGTCCGAAAACATTATAAAATATAAATCTTCACCCACACATAATTTCACAAAAAAGTAATAACACTCAGAAACGGAACGTACTTATAAGTTAAGTTCTTATTAAAAAATTATTAATAAATTAAAAACTCACCCTATTAAATTAGATTTACACACAAAAATCTTCAAACTCTGGATCCGTACACTCTCACAAAGAATAGATCGTAAAAAATTTGAATTTTACACGAATATCCAAGAACTTGCTGTACCAACTGCCAGATATGTTAGAAATCAAAAACATTACATGAAACCAACAGCGACGAAAACGACGTGTATATTTTGTTTTGGACGTTGGTTGTGTCGCAATAAATATATACATATATATCGATAACTCTCTCTCTCTCTCTCTCTCTCTCTCTCTCTCTCTCTCTCTCTCTCTCTTTCTCTCTCTATAAATAAATATATATATATATATATATATATATATATATAATAGATGAAAATACTTACCATTTTGTGCTAAAATATTGCAACGATATCGTGCCCCTCTAAATAATCCTTCAGCACAATTATTTTTAAATTTGATGCTTCTTGAATTACAAGTAATTATGACATCGTCTTCAGTGAAGTGAATTAAACTAAACATGTTGATTTAATGTGTTTATTGATAACAATATAATTATAAAATTTCCTCAATAAAACCATATAATTATTATTTCAGCTTGTGCTGTTACTGGATCCATTAATTGACCATATAAAACTTAAGGTTAATATATATACATATAGTGACCAATACTAATTCTTTCTGTTTTGTGTCTTATGTTTTTGCATGTAAACGGCTTAACTATATATTAGGGGGTTTTCTTCAACACGCGACGCTTTTTTCACCCTCAACATGACTGTTCAGTTTAAGTGTAAGTTTAAGGAATACCCTTAAACTGTCTAATAAAACTTTGAAGATTCATCCTCAAAATGCCGCTCGCATGCTACAGAAGTTTGAGGATCATCCTCAAAATGCCTCAAAAGCCTCAAAGTTCCGCCCGTGTCACGAAAAAAAACCTCAAAGTTCCGCTTGTGTCACGAAAAAAAGCCTCTAAGTTCCGCCAGCATGTATAGATATATGTATATATATATATATATATATATATATATATAATACACATTTTTAGACAGACTATAGCAGCATACATTAATTAATCATTTTTCAGAAAATCACTTATTATAAAGATTAAATATGGAATCCATGTGAAACCTACATGGAAACTATATGAATCTGCTATATGGATGTATCATTCTATATAGTTCTCATACAGATGATAAATGGATCTTACATTAATTTTGCTATATAAAAATTTATAATATATATATATATATATATATAAGATCCATTTATAATCTGTATGAGAACTATATAGAATGATACATCCATATAGCAGATTCATATAGTTTCCATGTAGGTTTCACATGGATTCCATATTTAATCTTTATAAGAAGTGATTTTCTGAAAAATGATTACTTAATGTATGCTGTTATAGTCTGTCTAAAAATGTGTATTAAAATAATACACATATCTACGCTGTTTATAGTAAAGTAAAAATTATAATTTAAATACTAAATATGTTATGAAATTAAATAATATATAAATTATTCATCAAACAATTATTGCTTTTTGCAATTGAAACGATGACACTCACACAGGAGCTGCGAGGAGCGCTGTCGAGCGCGTAGAATGCGAAACCGATGAAAAGTCGCTCATGGGACAGAAAGTGGCCAGTACGCCGCAGACTAAGGCAGTATAGCGCGCTGTGGGACTGGAGGGGGGCATGCGTGCGCTACTCTCAGTCCTTTGGGTGAGCTGCATTAGGTACTTCGATTGGCGGGACTATTAATGAATACTGCTTGAGACTTGCACAGTAGCCGAGTGTGTTAACTTGAGTCTTAATTTGTATTGCTGAATTTAAGTTGTTGAATTGACTTTTAAAGTCCTAGTAAAAGTTTATTTCAATTCGAAATCGATGTACAAAATTATTCTCAAATTTAACGGGACACTTTTACACCAATATTTTTTTCCGTGCAATCACTGTGTTTTTATAACACAATTTTAGATATTACTATATGGTAGACCTTGGAAAAAAATTGTCAACAAAATGCAAGGGTGGTGCAAAATTATATCATTATGCAGCTAAAAAGAATAAAAATAAGATGAGTTCTAGTAGATACTTGAACCTTGATGTAAAGCAATAACTCATTTCTATTTACGTAAAGGTCACTTCACACAGTACTAAAGTTTTCTTGAATTAACAGTTTTCAGTTCACCACACTAATAAAAAATATCTGGCATGTCAATAAATTTTGTGTAAAAAAATCATGTTTGATTTTTTACCTATATAAGGGGCCTGAAGGGCTCGTTCATTGTTCTCGTTTCTGATGAAAATTTACAACGTGTGTACGTGTAACTATATCGGTACGTACAGAAACTTGCTTGTATTGTGGAAATACTTGGACTTGCATAGGAGCTTGCAAGCCCACACAATTATCACAGGCTCATTCCTATAATTGTCTATGTACACGGAAGTACGCTGATGCAGAAGGGGAGTGGGGAAAAGGAAAATGTCACTTGTCACTTGTATAAACTTTTACTGCGATGAAGACGAGAGAGGATACTGCAGCAGGAAGGCGACATGCTAGCGGTGAGATGTTTGAGCAGTTGGTGAGGGAGTTCCAGCTGGAGGTGGTGAACGATGTTGGCGGATCTTCCACCTTTATGACTACGAGAGGGAGTTCCTACATTGATGTGTCTTTAGTATCTAGGGAGGTAAGGTTGAGAGTAGGGTCGTGGAGTGTTAAGTAAAACTCGATGACCAGCGATCATCGAGCAATAGTTTTTAGGCCCTTAACACAGAAAAAAGAACAAGGCACAAGTACAAGAATAGCATTGGTTAGTATATCTATATATATAAAAACACAAGGAACAAGGGCTTGTTAATGTGGCAGGAGCAGGGGTGACTGAAGTGCCGATGAAGCTTAGAAGGTTCCAAACCCGAAGGTCTGATTGGAAGAAGTTAGGTGCGGAGTTAAGGCGTTTGCGGGATTTGCATTTGCTTGGACGAGGGTTGGAAACAATGGAGGAGGTGAATGAGGGGGCTGAACTGCTGGAAGAGGTGTTGATTGGAGCTTACGAACGATCTATGCCTAGGAGGAAATCAGGTAAGGTAGGGAGTGGATTTTGGGATAGAGAGTTGTTGTTCGAAAGGAGAAGGGTGGGGACATTGTTAGTGCGCTGTAGGAGAGCGCAAGAGTTGGGGAAAGTGGATGAATACAAGCGTTTGAAGAGGAAGAGGAATCCGTGTGAGCTTTTATATAGATTAAGTGCAGGGAAGGTGAGGCCGCGCGAAGTGTCCCGCGTAAAAATAAAAAAATCTTTTTATTACCTTAAAAAGATTTGTCTTAGAAAAGACACAGTACGAGACACACTTAAGATATTTTTGAATACGCACATACATCATCTTTAAAAGATCTTGTGAGATCTTTTTAATATTTTAAATGAACTTTTTGAAATAATTTTAAAATCTTTTTAAGATATTTTTAAGATGGTTTTAAGATCTTTTTGAGATCTCAGTAAATCTTTTTATATATACTTTTAAAACATTATTAAGATCTTATTAAGATCTTTTTATTTTTATTTTATTTTTTTTTTCAAAATTAATTTTTTAATCATTTTAAAGAACTTTTTAAAATCTTTTTTCAATTTTGTTTTATAAATTTGAAGAAAAATAAAAGAGTTTTTAAAGATTGTATTGGCATTTAATTAATACTTTATTCTTTCTCTGATGAATTCGTTGGTTAAATTACATATAAACATTCATTAAATTCTAACTTAAAACAAACTGATTTTAAATCATGTATATTTATAGCGATCAATACATCGTTCGAAGCCGTACAATTATACATAGTCGGAATCGTCAATTCAGTTGAATTATTACAAAAAAACGCTGCTTTACTAGTTAATTGTGAAATCATTGCAAAAATTCTGGGATTGTCGACGTATCTTTTGCAATTGGCTGTAACGTCACAGTTTTCGCTACATAGTTGGATAAAATAATGTAGAATACCTATTTGATTTACATCGTTTAGAAAATATTTAATACATGATGAATCAGATTTATTTTTGGCGCTATAATATTTAGTTTCATACAATATATTATCTTTTAATAATTTTTTGAAAAAGTGAAAGTTAGTTGTATTTAACAAAGTTCCTAGTAAGTTTTTAATTTCAATTAATTTTTTTCTTTATAATAAGCTTCAACAATATAAAGCTTATTCGATATTTTTTTTAATTTTAGTCGATTTTTAGATCTTTCTACGGATTGATTGTAAAATTGAGTCAAAGTGGGATTTTTACTTATTACTTGATTTTTGAGTTAAATTTAAAAAGATTGATATGGCTGAATAAATTTGAATTTCGGTTTTTTTTTAACTATGTACGTAGCTTTTCAAAATTCCGTTAAGATTTTCAAAACAGAAACAAGATGTCATCCACAGTGGTCCAAATTGTTTTCTTTTTTTATACGCATGTTATAAGGAAGTTCGTTTATTATTAAATAAAAAGGCCAAATAGAAAATTTAGATGATTTAAAAATAGGGACACCATCAGTATTCCATGTAAATGAAATGTTATTTTCTGAAGATAAAAATCCTGAATTTTGTAAGTTTTGATAAATTGAGCCGTCATATATGTCTTCGAAATTATTATCGATCACTTTTTTTCGTAAAAATCTGTGAGTAGCAATAAATTCTGAAAATTGAAGCTTTTTAAAAAGTGCTTTTAGCTGGGCAATAATTGGTATTTCAATTAAATAAGAAATATGTTGGTTAACATTACATTTAGGGCAAATTGACGAGCGTTGCTCTACTTTTGTGAAACATTCGTAACAAAAAAATTGTTTTTTAAAGGAGTTTTCAAGTTTCCAAAAAATTTATGAAATTTGTAAAGTGTTTTTAAACATTGGTTAGGTTTAATACAATGTAAATCAATTAACTGTAAAATTTTTGCCAGTAAAATGCCTGATATATTAAATGAAATCATTAAACTTAATATAGAAATAACGCTTTCTACTAATGTTATCGGAGCTCCAGGATATAGGAGTTCATTCGCATCCGCGGTCAAAATATTGTCAAAATGGTCATCTTCATTATTTACAAACTCGATGTCACTGTCATTATCATTTTCGCTCTCATTTTCTTCGGCTTCGGATGATTCGTACTCAGAGTCTGATGTGTTATTCCATGATTTACTGCTCGAGTCGTCGCTCGAGTCGTCGCTCGAAAAGTCGCCCGAGTGATCGTCACATGAATAATACTCGAAGTCATCGTGGATGCTTTCTACGGATATTTGTACATAATTTTAACTTAATTAAGAAGTAACAAAAATATAAGTTCAATTTAATGTCACAGATATAATTAATAGTGCAGCAAACTAACATTTGATTCTCAAGATTATAAATAAGAAAGTTTCAATATAAAATTTGATAGAACTAAAGGAACTCTAACGCGATGTCGGAGCCATATGACACGCGACAGTGACTGTACTTCCAGGTTCTTGTTGAAATTATTAGTTTTATAATGAATGTTATGGACTCATTGGCTTCCTAATAGCAATAGATAGGTAGCTCAGCTCAGATAATGATATTAATAAAGATAAACTTGTTAAAAATCTACAAAATGTCTCAAACCATCTAGTAAAGAAGCATTTATTATGGAAATTTGACGATCTAGTTTTTTCAAGTTTTTTTGAAAATATTAGTTTTATAATGCGAATCTGTTCGGTTCTTTAGTTCCATTATGGTAATAGCTCAGCTCATAGAAAAATAATAAATTTACAATTGTCTTAATACAAACAAAAAAATTGCATTAATTGTTATATGCTAGATTGATTTTAATCTAAAGTGGTTTTTATCCTTTTTATTTTTAAATTGTTTAAATTAAGTTTGAGAACACTAAGTTAATTTACATTAAAAAATAATAATAAATAAATGGAAGTAAGAATTTTTAAAAATTAAATATAAATAATAGCAATCTCGCAATGTATCGCATCAAAAAAATAAAGAATAACAACATTCGATAATGTATTTCATGCGGCATTGCAAAGTAAGTATCTGTCCCAAATAGTGAATAACTTTTTCAAATTTAAATAAGCCTTTCTTGCTTTTTTGTTTGGTTTTTTGCATTAGTTTCGCTATTGATTTAGTGGTTAATAGTTTTCAGTTTATAACAAGTTATGGAGTTGAGCAAATATTAAAGTTTTAAACAAGCCACAAAGTTGAAACTAAGTGTATCAGAATTATAATTTTGTATACTATACTATAGAAAAATAAAATTATAATTATGACTTAATATATCGATGACACTTTTTTGTATAAACTACTGTACTCAAGGTATTAACAATTAAAGACAATAGTTTGTTGAATTTTGTACCGATATCATAATATGACTGATTCTTCGATTATATATTTACGCTGTACTTAATTATAAAGTAATGTTTACCCATCTAAAAAACGTCTTTGATAATAGATTATTTTATATAGCAAATATATGGATTTCTCAATTTATTGTACGCGTGCGAGGTACACGCTATTGCTAGTCAATTGTCCAAAACTAACTCAGGTATTTTATCCTTAGAATTGCTTTGTACCTGCAATCACTACACACTTGAAGGGTTTGCCGCAATTCTAGACATCTGAATGTATAACAATTATAGAAATAGAAATATAAATATAGAATATTATAAACTTATGGAAAATAAACAAAAGGTAAACGAAAAAAAATATGACTGAAAGTATGAGTTTTGAGTATTCTATTGCAATAATTTTTTATGGGGGTCATCGACCAATCAGAAAGGAAAAAAATTGTTGAAAATAAAAAATTTAACATAGGCTCTTATGAGAAAATTAACATTTTTACCTTTAATAAAATAAATATATTATAGATTCGACTGAAAATTTGAGAAATAATAGTCTTCTATTTATAGATTACAATAGAATTAAAAAAATCGGTTGTTATCGTTAAAATTTACAAGATAACTTAATTTATAATGTGAAATTACAAGTTTCGCCCTAAAAATCCG
>JAPYZA010018510.1:0-11178 GCA_030522685.1 Eupelmus azureus
TGTGTATGAATTAATATAATTTTAACATATTAATTTTTATAAAACTGTTCCACTATAGGTACGAAACGTCATCATGTTCCACTATTGGTACGTTTACCTGAAATGGGCTGATTTTGGTGGGTGGAGAAGAGCAGTGGGTTACTTTCTGGGAACAGCTTTTGTTTTCATTGTCTTATATTTATTGCTGGAGATTTTGGAACAGCTTATCTTTTTATTGTCTTATATTTATTGTTGGAGATTTTGGGCGTTTAATAAAGTTTTATTGTAGATGGAATATGCAAATATTTCTGTATGAATCTTTTCATACCAATATTGAAAGATGACAAACAATTAATAAATTGTTATAAACGAATGAAAAATTAGCAAATATGAACTTTGAAATAAACACTTGCAATAAACATGAAAACGCCTCTTGTCTCTTTCAGCGCGCTTTTCAAAATGGAGCTCTCGCTCATCCCGCGGCTATATATACATCAGCGACCCGCTTTTGTATAATATAATCTAGAAGTTTGACAGCGTCAAGAGAGAGAAAGAGAGCCGGCTGCGGGAAGGGTGGGCGAGAGCAGCGAACGTCGACGTCGACGAGGAGAGCCGAAGCTTGAAGGAGCCGACGTCGACGACGACGACGACAGGCGGAGGAAAAAGGGGCGGAAGGGGGGTACAAGAGGATTGCTCGGGAATACGGGGAGATAGTAGGCACTAAGCGTCGCCGTAAGGGAGACGAGCGAGCTGCCTCCGCGCGATTTGCGAGGGTGAGCCGCTCATCGGAGAAGGAGAGAGACGGGGGTATTTAAATATGGAGAGAGAAAGATGCGTTATATCTCGGGGCTCTTTTTGCATCGCCACTTTTCTCTCGTGCTACGGCCTCGTCTTTCTTTGAGTAAATGGAATTTAGATACGTTTTAGTTTCTAGTTTATTAGTTTTACGGGAAGACAAAAATTTCGAAGAAAAATAATTCAATCCAAGCGTCTCGTTAACAAACAATACGCCCGAATTTCATTTCCCCAACCCCCCTTATAAGCATAATTTCGCATGCATCACCGTGGCCACAGAAAGGCAAAGGAAAGAGGGATAAGGCACAGCCAGCCGAAAGTGGGTGGTGTAATTCCGCGAACTCAGAGGGGGGCGGGGTGCCAGCCGAAAGGGGGGCACAAAATCACCCTCCTGCAGCAGCGATGCTCTAAAGCTTCTCGCTGGCGCGACGCGCTATCCTGGAGATAAGATCGCGGCGGCGGCGGTCTCCGCAGTCAGGAAATGAAAATCGCGCCAGCACTGTTTAATTTAGATAAAAGCATATGTTACGCGCCGAGCGCGCCGAGAGGCGCGTTCGGGGGATGGATGTTTTGGAGAAGCCATACCTGACAAAGCCCGATGGCTGCCCCTTTTTTTTGGGTGCGCGAATGGAAAAAAACGATTTATTCTCGTCGGCGTGGTTTTGGGTTTTTAATTTTTTTTGTTTTTTTAGGGTATGCGGGGTCATGGATTTTAACGATTTGGATTTTTGTTTGATGGCTTTTTAGTGGATGTGTGGGGTTGGAATAGAGACGTGAATTATATTTTGACTAATGCTGATTTTCGTTGAGATATGCGTGCATGTAGGTGGCAATTAAATGGATCTACACGGTACAATTGTAAAACATGTATGTACTTAGATCTTTTTTTAACACCTTTTGAACATGAAACAGATAATGAATAATGTTCAGAGCAATGCATTAAGAAAACTATTAACAAGTGATCAATCATTATAAACTACTGGGTGTTTGTAAAAATGAAATGGATGATAGTACTTTTGATTACAGCATTTTGAAGCTCATAAATACCCTGACTTAGTCTATTAAAAAACTCTTTCTCAAAAAAGAAGTAATTTTACTAAAAACAGACATATAGTATCGACTTTTGTTATTCAAGTGTTTGACATTTATAATCATTATTTTTTCAAGTAAAATATTACCCTTATATAAATATTTGTATTCAATAATAATAAATTGTTGTAATAAATAAAATACAGTGCAAACTATATGCATAAAAAAATCATCAATATTAAGATAATAAAAAGAATCATACAGCAAATAAGAGCGCGACTAACGAATGAACCCGCAGGGAAGATAGAAACGATCTGGCGAGGAGGCACTTTTATCGAAAACAAAAGAACAGTCGCTGATTCGGCGTCTGAAAGATTTCCACGGGCCGATAGAAAAGAGCGCGAGAGAGTAAAGAGAGAACACATTTTTATACTCGCGGGAATTTAAAGTTTCGAAAGTTATTTTGACTTTCGCCGCGGCTGAAATGCCGCACCGGCCCCTACGCGCGCTTGACGCTTTCACGACATCCCCTGTACCTCTCTCTCTCTTTTTATCAACCTTCTCTCTTTCTCTCAGCCGCCCTAAGACGGCAAAAAAGTTCGCAATCTTATAATAGAACTTGGCTGAATACAAAATCAGTGAACCTCAGCGTAGAGCCCCGCGGCCGCGCAACTTGTACCGTATAATGGAACGTTCGAAGGAGAAAAAGATCGCGGTGCGGTTTTTTTCTCTAGTTATACGCGCTCCACTCGCGCTTTCACTATACGCATATACGTATAAACGCGCGCAAGGGCTGCGTGGAACTTGTTGCTGCGGCTGCGTAATGACATAACGACACTCGGCATGCGACGATGACGAGTTTCACTGCCGAGAGAGAGAGAGAGAGAGAGAGAGAGAGAGAGAGAGAGAGAGAGAGAGAGAGAGAGAGAGAGAGAGAGAGAGAGAGAGAGGTTCGGGGTATCGCTATTGTCTCTGGCTAAACAAAAGCAAGAAGGTTATTTTGGTTCCGCTTTGAGGGGAGGCGCATCTGGACGAGACTGTGCCTTTGCTGATGAAATGTCAAAGTTTGGATACAAAGGATTAACCTTGTTTCGTTTGACTCCAATGATCTGTTTCTGGTGGTGCTTTCTCAAATATTTGTCTGGAAAAGAATGATTTGATTTTATTGATTCGAATACGATATATCTATAGGAGTTGTTAGCGGAAAAGTAACTATAAAGGCATGTTTTTAAATGAAGTTTATTAATAACGTAAAAATATTTTTTGAACAAAATTATGAATCATTTTTTCATGACTTGAAACGCAAATATTGCTATAGAGTTAGAAGTATTAAATCTATTATACATTATTCTTATATTATTTTATAATTCAATACATCTAGAATAAATGCGATTTTTTTAAAATTATAGGTAATACCTAAAAAGATTTGAAATAAAATGAAATTTCTTTAATAGTTATGCCAATACTTAATAAATTAAACGTAGTGAACATAAAATATTACACGAGTACAATAATAGTCTTAATAAAAATTTTAATATATGTAAACTGTATGATAACATAATTTCGTGTTTTAAACAATTCATAAATAACAAATAATTCAAGAAATAAATAAAAAAAAAACGAAAAAAAAAAATTCGCTGCGGACAGGATTCGAACCTGTACGGGGCTTGGCCCATCAGATTTCGGGTCTGACTCCTTAACCACTCGGACACCGCAGCTACGTTTATACTATATCATCTTAAAAATAAAATACGAAAATACTTTTAAATATTAATTTTTTACATATAAGAGAGCAAGGTACACTAAATAAGATTTAATTGAGAGTGCTATATATCAATGAAACGCCCTTTAGTCTAATAAAAAAACTTCAATATTTAAATTTTTCTCATTTGTTTTCGTTTCAATATTTAATTCAATAAAAAATAAAAACGAAGCTTCCTCACGTATATGTATATATTGAAGTACATGTTAAAGAGTAAAGGTTTTTTTTCAAAAGATTTTTTAAATTAAAATTCTTAAATAAAATTATAATTTGAAAAGAAAAACTACAAAAGCAGTGGCAAAATGCAGACTACTCGCTATTACAATCTTTCATTTCAAGTTATAATTTCAGTTTAGCATTTTGATTTACAACATTTTTTTAATAATATTTTTCAGTATCTAATGTACGTACTTTTATGTTTATATACAGGAGAGCAACGTTTTCTATTCGAATTAATAATACACATTATTGAGAGAAAAATCTTTGGCATAATTACAATACTGAACAATAAGAAATACGAAACAGACTGGGAAAATTCGAAAAAATTACTACACTTTGTAGAAAACTTTATTACAAGTGTAGAAAAATTTACAATCAGTTTTATAAAATTTTCTATATATATATTTTTGTTTCTATACTATATGTATAATATTAAAAAATATATATATATATATTAGAGTTAGTAATGCTTTTATACTCTCATTGTACGTGTATATAAACATTTCACTACGTCAATAAAGTATGTACGATCCAAGGTTATTTGAATGTGTATCACAATCACAACAGAAAAATATCAAATACCCGGGATGTGCATTAAAACAAACTACAATTACTATAATTTTATTATTTTCTTTATGTCCTGTAGTTTATTAATGATTATTTATTTTATTTTAAAAATGAAAATCTTAAAAAATTAATTCAATTATGTAAAGACTGATATATGTTATAGCCGTGCAGTAGTTTGAGCATCTGATATTCGCCGTGATTAAAGTTTGATGATTTTATATTCAAGGCAGACTATATATACTTTAATGTTTAAAAATAATCTTTGATTTTATAAAACTACAATAAAAATATGAATTATCTAGATATTTAAAAAAGATATTTATTGTAAAAATCAAATTTTTTAATAATAATTTATTAGATCATATCATACGTAATATTAATATAAGTAAAAATGTGCACATATACATTTTTCATCTTGGGTTCAGGCTTTGAATCTTTAATCTTTATTTAATATCTACTTTTGCTCAGTGCAATATTTGCAGTTATATATTATTGAACGAAAAAAACTGAAAATAACATGAGTTTTATTAAAAAAAAGTTTGGTCCAAAAAAAGAGTCAAATAATTGTTTCAATTATTTTATGCAATTTATTTCAAATTATCTACTGAATAACTCTCATATATACATTAGTAAAAAATATTATTTATAACGTTTTGAATTTGTGCATCCTTACTGGATACTTCCGATTAATTTCGATACTTTTTACCAATCCTACTTGAGGATTTCAAAAACCTTCTATAGACATTTTCTTAGACCAATACATATTTCTTAATTAGTCCTTGTATTTGCATATATTTCTTATCATTATTATTATTATTATCATTCTTAGCATTATTATTTTTATTACTATTTATTTACAAAAACATAAATATAAAATATGTAAATATATCAAAATACAACAAATGTTTATATTAATAAATTTTGCATAGATTTTTTATTTCATTCAAATAAATGTTAGTATTTTGAGTTTTTTACGTTACGTTTTTCAATTAAGAATTCTTAACACTTGGTCATAAAATAATTAATTAGGCAGCACGCTTTTACTGTCATTACAAGTCAAAATATAAAAATCATTAGCTACGTAAAATTAAAGTAAAGTCACACTTCATGAAGATATTCATTAACACGTTTGATGATTTTTAAATAGTACATTAGATACTGTCAGTTAATAGACTGCTGGTTGCTAAATTAAGTAACACCTTCCAAAAGTAATACGACTGGCTGTTATAATTAAAATCTAACATTCATCCATTTGACACATAATTACTAAAATGAGACAAGTACTATGGCACCATAATAACTAAATATTAACGCACATTAGTAACGTATAAGGTTTTAAACTTCACTCTTTAAAAACACCATTTTATTATGCATAACGGCTCGTTATTCTCACTTCAAACGTTAGTAATAAAAATAGATTTTAATTTATTAAATAATGTTGTTGTACTAATAGGAATTTGAAATAATATTTTTAAATCTGTCGTCGAATTATAACTTACAATTATTATTCAATATTTTCGAAATATAAAAATAAATATAATGTTACAAATAAAGAGTAATAAAATATGTCATATTGAATTTAATTAAAACTGTTATTATATCACTATTAATTAGCAAGTCTGTATTAAAACTTTTTAAATCATAAAATTACCATCAAGATAAAAAAATCCAAACGAAACAAATCAGCCTGAATAATCGCCAATATCTCTCAAACAATTTGCACCTCAAATGACGCAACAGAGAGCTCAAATCGTGCGAAAGACCGCGACAAATCGGATTTCCCTGCGATTTTGTGCATCCCTCGCATAAGTAGCATCTGATTTACAGGCGCAGTTAAAACGCTCATGCCAGAAACGAAAAGTACTGCCCAGACGTCGCCGTCTATCGCCTCGGCGAACAAAGCGGAATCTTTCCAATTGGTACAACACGGAGGTATAAGGATTCTCTCAGTTTATACCGGGAAGCAACTCTCGGGGACCATATTCTTGGGAAATTTCGGATATAGGGCCCCTATTGTTCTAGCAAAAGTCTGTACGCCGAGACGTCTAGCAGACGTAAGGCGGCATAAGCGGCTGCAGGGTTGTATTAAGCAAGGATGAGGATGGGGAGCACGTCGACGGCCCGGTAGGATGCCGGCGACGGCTGGACTGAGGAGTCGGATACCTTTGGGATGATGATTTTATATGAGGGCTGTTTCTATTGTAGTCGGGGGAGAATACTGTGTGTTATAAAGGAATATGTAGAAAAGGATGGATTTGGCGGCGTTTATGTTTCGTAGATATAGGCTGGAGGTTTTATGGGGTTCTGCATTGTTTAGGATGAGATATAGTAAAATTTCTGACTGTTAATATACTTGTTTGTATGTAAAAAATAAATGTCGTTAATTGTCAGGAGGCGGGTTTCGGATTAGGGTTAAGTAAATTAACATAAATTAACCTCCTGACCCCTCCCACAGCCACCTCTTTGTTGCGCAGACGACAACCTATTTTAAATCATATAATTCCGACAGAATAGAAGAATTCACTGAATTATTAAAATTTAATCTATGTTTTTTCTAAATTAAATGTTAATATTCAATAATAATAACATTTTTTGTTAAAAAATCTATTATATTTTATTTTACTTAGATTACTTTTGATTATATTTTTCTATGCCGAGAAGCTTTTATATAGCTACAAAAGTACAAACGAATAAATCTGTTAAGTATTAATTTATTGATAATGTTTTGTCTAACATTATTTTTGGTTATACTGGATAAAAATGATATAATGGAAAAAATTACTAAAAACATTTATGACTCTAACAAAGAAACCTTAAAGTTTAAAATAAAAAATTATTATTTTTTTGTAAAAAGTAATTAAATCCTTTATTTGAACTTATAGTTTACAATATTCTAAATAGGAATAAAAAGTGAATAATTTGATATGCCGTTTTCACTGTATTTTACTAATGAAAGTGGTAAAAATTCTGAGATCGGAAAATCTATAGATTTATAAATTGAGTGCCCGGATTCGATAACTCGCCGAGTGCTCGAATACGAGTAAAAGTATTTTCCAACAGCTCCAAAAACGGGTGAAAATTTAAATAACAAAAAATGTGGTCACGTAATATGTCTCGATATAAATATGTTTTGTATTGTAACTTTTTTAATCTAATCAGTATTTTCTGAAATAAAAATTGACTATAATGCAATTGTTTTAACGTTCGGCGAGTTATCGAATCCGGGAGCTTAATTTTAATTTTAATCTATTCATTTTTTCTTTTTAGAAAAGTTCAATAAAATCAATAATAATTATATATTATTGTATATAAACTTGACTCAAAAGCCATATTTTTCACATAAAATTTTTGTTAAAATACCAATAACACTAAAAATTTTACCATTGAGAATGGTAAAAATTTCCATTTAATTCGATTTCTTTGAAACTTTGTAAATAGTGATTTTTACCATCTTACGTGGAAAATATAAATGGATGACAATAATTGCAATAGGTCGACTATGTATTTCAAGTTAAGAGCTAATCTGGTAATTTTTTACATTTTTTTTCTCTCAGTGCAAGATCACAGTCATACTAAAGGAAAATGTCATCCTTTAAGTTACATTTACATGTTATATTTCCATCCTTTCAATATAAATGCATTTTCATCTTTATTTCTGGAATGAATCTCTACAATAGTATAGATTCACTTAAAAAATTTCCCAAAACAGTCTGAAAATAATCGTATGCGCACTCTTATCTTATGAAAATCCTCGCTGATGAAATTTTCTTTTTTATCCCATTTCCTAAAAACACATTTAAATCGTCAAGCATAGGATAAGTCCCCGGATAAAAACCTCGTCATCGTCTTCATTGATTCGTATCGACTTCAACAATTAGCGTTCGTCCAAACGTAAACACAAACCTCCACACAAACACTCCCGCTTGACTCGATAATAAGCCTATACCTTTGAACAAATTTACGTAATGTCCTAATAATCTGAGTCGAAGATCGAAGGGCTCATTAAACGTACACATTTGTGCACGCGCGCACGAGGATTCGTCAGCGATGCCAGATATTAGCCATCGAGCTCAGGTGTAGTCGAGGGAGTCGATGAGCCAGTCCTTACTAATGTCTCGTATCAAAACGAGTTTGCGATTTTTATGGGGCTACCGATGCCGAAAACCGAGCCACTTAACTCCGGAAATTAGCTTCCCCATTAGCTGCTGTTATGCATAAAAACGTACTCGTTAAATGAAAGCCACGGCGTATAGTCATACGCCGAGGTTCGCCCAAGACAGTCGTAACGTCTGTACGGACGTGTACGTGTGCATTTTTCTAATGACAGTGGCGGCTTGTTCTCGTAAGTAAAACGACGAGAGCCGTAATTGGTTTTGAGATAACATAATTTTTTTCAGCTTTTTGTCTGCCGCTGATCAGTCGGGCTTTCTGATCTTCTGATATAGGATATTTATGAATGTATGATCAATAATTCAATGTGCTTTGGTACAAAAGTCATAAAGCATTCACAAAACTTATATGATTATGTACTCATAATTAATACATAGCGACGTAATTAATGATGATTTATTGTACCATAAAAGTATTCATACAAAACTTTTGATTTATTTTCGTACTCCACACAGTACAGAACTTTAATAAATTTTACTACAATATAGTATACAAAATTAATTCACTAACTTTAGATTATTACAAATTAGTACATTGTATTCTTAAGAGAGAATTTATAACTTTCTCTAAAAATTAATAGATCCCTTTCTAAAATAAACACAACGTAATAGAGACAGATACCTTCAGCTACCCAAACACACACCCCCAGCACCTCCAAAAAGCCTTTCTCATCCCCTCTCGATACTCCTCCAGTACACCGGCAACCTTATCGAAATATAAAGATTTCAAGGTCGAACATCTCTCTCCCTCGCTCTTTCATCCCTCTTGTCATCGTTATCTGTACACATTCATCCCTCGCTCCTGCGTCTCTCCGTCACTGGCCCTCTAACCTCGTGCCGCGCAGCCGGCGATGTCGCACCTCGCGCTTATATGTACAGAGCGAGAGAGGCGGCTAACCGGAGGGTCCGCGTTGCGCAACACGCGAATGATATATTATCGGAGGCTGTTTGCACTTTGACAACATCGCGCGGGGCATAAAAACGCTGACTCATTTAAAGCGGCCCCCGGGATTGCGCGTTCAGCCGTCTCCCCCCCGCGCGCGAGCTCCTTTATCTCTGCTCCTCTCGCGAGCTTGCAAGCACGCAGCCGCGTGCCAGCCCCTTTCTATACATATATACATGCACACGCTATCCTCCGTCGCGTTTTTTCTCTTCCAGCTCTCGCCCACGGTAGCAGCAGCAGCAGCAGCGTCTCGTGACTCTCTTTTCTTCCGCGCCAACGAAGGCGGACTCATCCTCTCCCGCAAGCTCCGGGATGCTTCTTCCTTCGTCTCTCCGATACGCGCGCTTGCTTCGTCTTTTTGCCGCTTTCTTCGTCTGCCTTTTTTCTCTCTCCTCCTCACGCGGAGCTTTTTCTCTCTTTCTCTGGCTATCTTCTTTTTTTTAGCCGGCATTCGCGCCGACCTTCGACTTTTCCAACCCTACCCCGTCGCTGTGTGTAGCCGGCCCCTCGCTAAAGCTCCGGTTATAATTGCGATTCTTCGTATAATTTTTATTAAGACTAATTAATTGCAATGGCTTGTATAATTCGGTTCGGTGGCCGCGCGCTATTTGCGCGAGCCGGAGAACGCAAGAGGCGCAAGATAAATTAGTGGACGCTGCTGCTGCCGCGCCACTTGAGGTTGCTATTTTCTTGAGCTTGCGGTTTGCGCTTGCGGGCAAGCTCGATGTCGCGCTGCGCCGGAACGTTTTGAATAATCGGCTGGCTTTGGAGAAACTATGTGGCTAAACTATTTTAAGAGCTTGCGTTTGTTGAACCTTTTTAAAGGAATACATTTTCAGCTGTTTAGTAGTGTACTAACATAGTGGATGTAAAATAGGTTTTATACTACACGTTCATTTATAATAAATTTTTTTAAATCTATATGCAAGAGGCAATTTTTATAATTACAAACATCTCGATAATTTCCAGCTAAATAGTAATAACACCAGGATATTACTTTAGGAAATGATCTTTTCAATTTCTACGAATAAAATATTTTTTGTTAATCCAAAACACCATCTTACCTTATTATTTCGCAGGTGCGCTGATTTTTTACCAAAGCAGTGCGCCCACAGTATTGAAGTAGTATATTTCAAGCTTAATCATACAGCATCCTCACGTGCTATTTTTCTCGCATTCACACTTCCATGCCGTTCGAACCCCTCTGGCATGGTGTAGCGTAGTAGGAAACCAGGGCCGGGGAGAGCGGAAATGGGATCGCGGGCAAAAAGTTGATTGCTGGAAAAGAATTAGCGGAAGAAATACGAAACACATACTACGCTCTCGCACGGCTCGTATCTCCGCCCATCGTCTCGGACTTTTTTTTTCTTGTATAGGCGCGAGGTCTCTTTGTTTACTCAAGTGTACCGAGAAAATTGACTGGTTGGTTATGTAATGAAATAGTTAATAATAAAAAATAAGTGAGCTTTCGTATTTAAGTATTTGAATGATAAAAAAATTTTAATTTCATACATCTTTTTTATATAGTATTTATTAGCGATTTAAAAAAAATCATCATACACATAGTTTGATAATAATTACAAATCCTTTTTTATAAAGTTTCAATTATTTAAAAAAAAAAAACTGCTGCCAATTCATTGGCACGTAGCTTCCTCAAGATTAATTTATTGTTCCTATATGTATATTGTATGTTTTAAATATTAAATATATAGTTT
>JAPYZA010018556.1:0-10838 GCA_030522685.1 Eupelmus azureus
ACTGCGTACGATATAATAAATACCCAGCGCGCGCGGCTTGACGCTTCCGTGCGCGCACGCGCGCAGAAAGTATGTAATTCACTCACGCACAGATATGAAACTCTCGAAAAAGAGTAGAAGGGGAAGAGAGAGAGAAGACGAGTGGACGGCCAAGAAACTGCGATCTTTTTTCTGCGCGCCGCTCTGCGCGCAGCACAGCACGATAAAAGGGCAAGCGAAAGAGAGAGAAAGATAAAAGATAGATTTATAGATAGCGAATAGAGAGAAAGGGAAAGGAGGTGCGCGCGCTCGTGCGCGCATTTCGTATTCCTCGCGCATTATGCCTTTATCTGTCCGCATTTTTATTGCATGCGCCGCCACCGCCGCGGAGAATATACGTTTTATTTATACATTTCATATTTCGCGCACGCAGGGAGATGTATATATGTGTGTGTATATAGTTAAGAAAGGGAATGCGTCTGGTCCGAATTTGTTGGATTAGAAATCAGGGTAAATAAGGGCGGGGATTTTTTGGAGAGATCAGAGTGGGCTGCCCTCGATGCGTGGCTAATCATTTTTCTTCTCGCGGCCGCTGAGTGAGTCCGGGCTTTAAGGGGTCAGTTGGGGGAGGTATAATGTATGAGTGTGGTGCGAGCGTTGGATGTGTACATAAGTATGGGTTTATAGGGGGATAAAGCAAAGAAGCTGTTTAAAATTGAGGCATGAATTATGATTTTTGCGGTGGAATGTGGATAGGAAAGAAGATTTTATATAAAATTGCCTTATGGCTTCTTTTTATAGTATCCGAGCGACTGGAAATCTCATGGGAAATCTATCCGTAAATCACCTCTAAATTTCGCTTTTCGAGTAATTAAACCGTCGGTACAAGCTTGAATCACATCACCAGATACCATCAACACCTCAGCGTCCATCCCTACATACTCCAGCAAAGTACAATCATCAGGGTCCATCAAAAGCAAATCCCGGACACCTTAATTCTCACGCGTCCGAAAAAGCCACGCGATAAGACGCCTACTCTTCTCGCACACGTATACACGCATCATCTGGCAACCCTTTTGAGAGTCCCGCCGCTCTTGACGCTATCTTCCTGAAAACTACAGCAGCAGTCGCGCCGAGAAATTCAAGACGCGTATTATAATGCATGCATGCATGCATACGCACTTGAGAGGGAATCGCCGCAAGAGTAATTCATTCTTGGAAAGGTAGAGGGACCCAAGCGCGAGAGTCGCATACGCGATTAATTTCGTTCTTTCTGTTGTGATGTGGGCGCGAGGCCGACTAATTAAAATGGATTCGGCTTCCGGGCGCGCGCGAGCTTCGTGACACGCTTTTGTATATGTATGCATGCAGGCTTCTGTTTTAACGTTTTTTTGGGATTCGGGGGAAAGTGGCGGGATGGTAGTTTTTTTGTGGGTTGGGCATCAGAGCGGTTCATGGAAATGGGCTGTTTGGTTGATTCGGTGTAAGTGTGAGCGTTTGAAGATGACGGATCGGCGGGTTTCTTTGTTGATGGGTTTTTAGCTGTTTATATATATGTAGCTAAAGATTCCAGTTAATTGGTATTTTTACGTGAATTCGGAATTTATGGTCGGTTGCCTTCCATTTTTGAGCGGCTAAAGGAGGGAGAAGGTTCCGGATTTGGTATTTCGTATTTTTTTAGGTGAGCGAATTGATTACTTGGAAATAATCGGAAAGCTCTTTGATGGAAGGAGAACGATTATATTTTATCGCGGCTGAATGTTTACTGGGAACATGGTGCAGAGTATTAGAGTATTTATTGTCATATGCGGTGCTCTTATTAAAAACTTTTCAAAGTTATAAAAAAATATGTACTTTTTATAGTCCCCATTATTTTGTACTTAAAATTTTTACTGTTCTTTGAAAACTGAACTAACTTTGTAAATTTTTACTAATTTTTTTATTTTTTGAGATAAATTTTTAAAGGTTTTTATGCAATATTTGATAATTTAGATAAGTGCCTTTAATGATAAAAATAAAAATAATCAAATAATTTATTTATAACTATATTGTAATCAATATTCATAAATAAAAAAAGGATAATAATAAAAATATAATTTCAAGAATTAATTGCAAAACAATTTCTGCTCAAAATTATATTGCTCAAAACCACAATTCAAAGGGAATTTTATATTTTAAAGCTTAAAAATCATTTTTATCTAGAATTAATAATTCAAAATTATGAGGAAAATAATTAAATACATTATTTGATTATTTTTAAAAGACAGTTTATAAATGACAACAAAAGAAAATATACCATATATAAAATGTTTTAATGACGTTTTAAACATTATAATAAGGGTTTTTAACGGTTTATGCAATTATATATTCTGTCATCATGTTTGTCGTGTTAGTTAGCCTCACGTACGATTTTTATATTAAACTTTGTAAACACAATTTTTAATCACAACATTAATTTATTTTACAATCTAATCATTCAAAGCTAATTTATTCTCTTAAATCTCGCTTCTCACAAACAGACATTCACAACCGTCGAACATTCGATTTCCAAATACAAAATAACCGTCAGTAGAAAATTCATATATTCCAGAGTTCGCGCGCTACGCGGACAAGGTCGCAGCGATCGGCTCCGCAGATCGAGCGCATGCGCCAGTAAAACGCGCGCCAGCCGGTGTTTGTTTTTTTCGCAGCATGCATCAGGTTGACGTTTGCCTGCCTCTGCCCTCGCACGTTAGATTATGAGATTCGATTGCGAAGGTGATGCTGCTTGTCTTTTGTTTCATTCTGTTATTTGTCAGTTCTTATTACGCTCGTAAATATCTGAAAAGGAGGAGAGAGTCGTAAGTATGAGGAATATTTTATTATTGTCGTTTTGAGGTTAAGTTATTTAGCGAGCAGGTTCGGACTTGTGAGCAGAATATATGTGTCAATTTTCTTATCGTTAAAAAACGGATACTGTTATCTTTGGAGTGTGGAATTATTATAGTAACGATTATTTCTGATTTTCTTTTTGTAGATTTGGTGTATGTATTTTCTGTAAATATTTCATTAAGTTGTAGATTTAGAAAATATATTTTGTGTACAAATTTAATAAATATAGCCTGTTGGGTAATTTGTTCAGAGCATAGTTTTGGTAGATATTCTCTATTCACTTGTTTTAATAATATATTTAGTAAATATATTTTGTACGTAAATTTAGTAAATAATTGTAATTCTATTATTTTATTGTTTGTGTATAATTAAAATGAATCATTGTTAGTAATCTTAAATTTATTACAAATAATATTCTTTTAGCAATACGAGTCATTTATAATTTAGATTAGATATATATATATATATATGTTTGAATTTTTGTACTTTAAATGTTTATATAATTTTCTTTATAATATATTTCAAATAAATATTATTTGAAATATATTAATATATTTCAAATAAATATTATTTTATTGTAGTAATATAGAAATAATGATTGATAATTTGCATTTCAGATTAGATTTAAAATACAATAGAGATCTTAAATTATTCAAAAGCAAAATGAGTGATAACGAGTTTGAAGAACCAAAAGGTGCAACTAATCGCTGAGAGTGTTCCAGTTCAGATCAAGAAAACAGTAAAAAAAGACAAAAAATCGAAGTAGTAAAACAAGAAAAGGAGCCCAAAATTGAAACTATTGAACTAACGGAGGATGAATCAGAGGCTAGTGATGCTAATGTGAATGGAGGATTAATATCACCTATTAAACCAAAAATTGAAAGCAATGAGTCAATTGTTCTGGATTCTAGTTCAGATGAATCAGTATCGTCACCCATAAAAACTAAATTGAACAATGAAATTTCACCCAAAAAGATTTATCCTGATTATGCAAAAGTAGAATCACCTGTAAAAGTGTCAAAATACATCGATGCTCCCTTACCTCCTGGTATGCCACCAGTAATTGCTGGAGTACCGGTAAAATTTCCAGTCACACCTTACAAAAGTCAAATATCTGTAATGAATTCAGTAAGTACTTTTATTATGATTATTTTTTCTACATTCGTTATATAAATTTAAACATTAATAATTTATTATTATTATATTAATGAAAGAATCCTCTTTTTTCCTGTAACTCTTTTAGACCTTAAAGATTTTACAAAGTCAGAAATGAAACTATATTTATAATATTAATACATTTTATAAAAGTAAAAAAAAGGAAAAATAAAAATTAATTTAAGAGTTTAGATAATTTAAAATTTAATAATTTTTATTGTTTAGGTCATTAAAGGGTGTAAGAATAAAGAACACTGTTTGCTAGAGAGTCCCACCGGCAGTGGTAAAACATTGGCTTTATTATGTGCTGCTTTAGCTTGGCAAACTTACCATCAGGGTGAGTTTTTCTATATTATATTTACTTTTATATCGATATATAATTAAATAATTGGTAAAAAAATTATAATTAAATATGTTTTTTATGAACAGATTAAATTATTTTTGCATTCTAAATAAACATGTTCATAATGACAAAAAATTTGTATGATATAATTTAAAAATTATCAATTTTGTAAAAATGCAATACACTTAATAATTTGAAAATTTATATATAAATTATAAATCAAAGGTAAGTTTATAAAAATAAAATATTAAATATTAAAAAAAACTATAATCAATCTCTAAAAATTAAGAGAAAAATTGCAAATTTGTTTGAAAAAATTTCGCCACCAAAATTAATACTTATACACTCTCTGCTATAGAAAAGGACACCATTAAAAAGTCCGTCGACAAAAAAATCATCCACCAACCAAGAAACCACCCTGCACTCGCGTGCCTCGCCGACGCAAAAAGAATGCCCTCGCGCGCTTTCATTTAAAGCAGCTAATAAAGCAGCGAATCGAAGTGCGCGGGGCCAAGCGCGCGCGTCTCCCGCGCGTATTTTCGCGCTTGTCTCGTGACGAGTGGCCGTTAGCGTTAGTCGGCGCGCCAGCTGCCGCTGCTCTTTTCCCCGTGGATTGTCTGTCTATCGTGCAGATATGATACCTGCTGCTCGCGCGCCAACTGCTGAAATTAAAAAGCCACCCGGGAGATCTGCTGGTTGACTCGTATACGGATTAATCACGCGAGACGATGCGCCTTTTTTCGCGCTGGTTGTGGAATTATTGTGTAGCTTTTCGGTAGGGATGTATTGATTTGTTTTGATTTTGTTGTGTATGTTCATTTAAGGACTGACTGTTTTTACTGTATGGAATAATAATGGGTGGTGAAATATTTATACTAGTTTTATTTTTAAACAATAGGTATCAACTTTTAAAATGATCTTTGTGTTTAAAAACTATTTTACCAGATTAAATTATAATTTAAATATTCTCGTAATTTTTGTACAATAATATAGTCATAATAATTATATAATTTAATAAATATAATTTTAATTTAATCATTTATATAACTTTGAATAACTATACTACATATTTATATAAGTTTGTATAGATATTCAAACTTATTTAATTGATTTTCATATATCTGAAGAAATAGTACATTTCTATACGGGGGCGGAAGACGATTATTTAGCTCCCGAGACGTTTTTCGACCGAGCGAAGCGAGGGAGAAAATTCGAGGGAGATAGTAAACTTGTATGTAAAATCAGGACATCTTATATTTCTTTTTACCAGTCAAATCTGTATGATCAGCAACATCTCTATTTTAATTAAAAATTAATAAGTAAAAATACGGTACAAATAAAAAGTTTTTCACCGACCCAGAAGTACGACCTACCACCGCACAACTACCTCCGCCCATCAACCACCGATATCTCAACGACAACAATCGCCTCCTATGTAAAACCCCCCGCAAAGCTACACTTCCGGAAACCACAGCCATCGCTCAATCAGCCTTGAAATACAATAATTTTGCCAAGAAGCCTTATAGGTGAATCGGGCCCAGCGCAACACTGAAAGTGAACCATCACCCTCTTACAGCTGACCTCCGCGGGTAGGTGAGCCTTATCTGAGATATTAATCACGCGTGGCGAAATGAGTCCCCGGTGCACTATATGGTCGTTAATCGCGCGTTGTCGCGTAGTTTTTTTCACGATAACGCGGTGATTCATCTCGGAAACGAGCGAGAATCATCCCTTGTTATAAGTTCGGTAGTAGTTTTGAATGTGGCTGACATTTTAGGGGTGAGTTGTTGACTTAATTTAGTACGGTGACAGAGCATTGACACATTATTTTAGCTTTTGAACTAGGAAGTTTTTTGAGAATTTTCGAACTACGCTTGAACGTTTGTCAACCACTGCAACAGAGCCAAGCTCCAAAACGAACGCAAGAAGCAAAAGAAGCAACGCAATCGAGCTTCCAAGAAGACGTAACGCACGCACCCTCCCCGTTTTTCCAGCAGAAGCGTCTCGCGGCCGCACATCTCTATACACACAGGAAGGAATATCGCGTGCCACTTGCCGGCTCTAGTCTCTCCCCGGCTGCTTCGGCAAATTAAACGTTTGCTCAACGGTTAACGTCAAATTTGCGTGGCCCGCGCACGCACGCACATCGCGAATCCGGTTCCCTCTGCCGCGCGATTTTTCTCCTTTTGCCCCTGCCTCCTGACATAATTTATAAACCGCGGCGAGCTTTCTCGTTGACAAGGACGCACGCGACCTGTCGGCTCTGGGGATAATCAGAGCTCGCGCCGAGGCGATGCTCTGAGTTTCTTTTTTTCTTTTTTTTCGTTTGTCTGGGTGTTGGTTTTTTTCTTTTGAGGTGGATGTGTAGGGGTGGGGCGCGACTGGTGACGAAATCGTTACTTCGCTGATTTGATTTTTGGACGCGGCGGGCTTGAGTGAGGGAGTGATGGACTGTTTGTTGTTCTGAGGAGCTGGGTGGGTAAGAGGGTGTGAGGCGAGGAAGGGAATTGTGAATGGAATGGATGGTTTGTAAACGAAGGTTGTGGTGGTTTTTTGTTTGGTGGGTGTATAGTGATATTGCATTTTTAGGTGCAATGAAAAATTTATTTTGGTTGTTGATTGTGGTTCAGGAAATTTTTTTCATATAATGGAAGAATCATTGTTTAAATTACGTTTAGTCATAAAAGTTTATGCTGGTATTTCAATGAACAGAGCACTCTTTATATTGAAACGTTTTTCTGCTAATTAATATCCAAAATTTTCAAAAATAAGCAACTTCAACTTCTTTGATTTATTAGACATTCTAAGACTCTAAGGTATTTATTCACGCAGCCGCATATTTTAGAATTTATCTCAACCTATACTATTTCATTTATTTGGTTTAGTTCGATCGATCTCAAGCGGTTATACTGATAATCAGATGGCATTTTGAAGGCTATTATTTATGAGCATGCTCGTATTATAATTTATTAATGACACTTGATTAGTCATAAATGATTTATTCTTATCGATCTCGAGAAAGTATTTGGCATAAAAATTTTCTACGAGCTTTCCACACGAAATAAAAATCTTCTAAAGATTTATGCATTTGTATATTTATAAATATTATTAATTGAAGTCGATGTGAAAGCTTTATAATTATTGAGCACTACTAAGTGTATTTTTTCTATGTAATTGGATACGTGATGATGAAATTATTTACAAAATTGAAAGTTACATGATAAAAGTGTAATAAAGTGATTGTCTGTATTTACAACGCTTTGAATCCAAAAAATTTATTACAGCTTTTCAAATGCATTTATGTTTTATTGTTCTCTATTTGCTTTTAATATTCGAAATTTGTCAGTCGAAATTCATAGAAAAGTAAATTGGATGAAACTGTAGATGGAAAAAGTTGAAAATTTGATAAAATTATCAATCTTTATAAAATAGTATACCACGATATAGCATATTTTATTCTCTGCATCACACGTTAAGCTTGATAAAAAAACTAACAATTAATTTTTAAGGCAACTACTTTAAAATAAAATTATTAGTTTCAAGCTGTAATATAAAAAAAAACCTTTCTGTAACTTAAGAATTAATTTTTGTTTCATAAATTATGTGTTTATAAGCGAGTAATAGGTCGACATCAAACAACGACATTTTTCAAAGACCTTAATTAAATAACTCAAATTCAAACGCCACTTTCCTTCCGATACCCCTCGCCACCCCGACACATAAAAATATCACCTCGCTCCACTCAGCCCCACATATTTATAAACCCTCACTCTATTTTAAACCCAAAAGAAACACAAGGCAATAATTCCAACGAAAAAAGAAAAAAAAATTCCCAACCATCCGCTCCCATATTTCATCCGCTCTAATCGTTCCACCCCCTTCCGCCCTCGAAAAATCGGCTGAAAAAGATCTTATCGTCGCAGCAAATCCCTCATTACAAAACCGTCTCCTATCCTCCAAATCCCCCCGCTCTCTTATATACATTTCAAAACCCGTTATGCACGCGACTCACCCCCCTCCACTACTCCCAGATATAATTATGCGACGGAAAATCGTAGAAGTAGTCGCGCACACTCGACGAGAGTCATCGGTGCTTGTCATCGAGCCTTGCACGCCATCCCCTTAATTTATACTTTAAACTCGCCCGTCACGCGCCGGCGGCCTCTCCCCTTAATTTTACAAGTTCGAGAAACACGGGAGGAGGATACGTCGGCTGAATTAGTGTCGTCTGGGCTTCCGTGCCGGCGCGCAAAAAAAATCGGCTGCGCTCGCTTGAGTTTAATCGATAAAGCCGTTTTTCCACATCGCGCTGGGATTTATGATAGCGCCGAGCGCGCGGATCGTGGATGTGTGTGTGCTCGTACGGGCGCGGCTGGATTTTGAGGTGTATGCGCAGTGGGTATGGTTGGTTTGCGGATGTGTATGCGCTGCTATGGATTTCCGGTGATTGCTATCGTTCGCGCATGAGGATTTTTCGGATTTTTTTTGGGTTGAGAGTTTGGTTGTTTTTTGGGGAAGCGATAGCGGTGTGATATAGGCTGGGGAATGCGCTGCTTGCGCTTTTTGAGATTATTTTGTGAGGTATTCGGATAAGGAGATTAGGTGGATGGAATGCGGAGGTTATTTTTTGAATAGAGGGATGGATGGGATTTATGGGTTTGCGGTGAGACGAAATTTTGTTCTTTGTTGTTGAGATTTTTTTATTGTTTAGGGAATGGGAATTTTATAAAGCACTCTATTCATTTCTTACATACGCAATTAAAGAAAACAAAAGAATGAAGCTTTCTCTAAATACTTTATAAGCAGCAATCGCTCTTAAGATTTATTAACTACATTTCACAACATACTTACCCCTAAATCTCAAATCATGCAATTCCACTTATCCAAACTTAAGAAACGCGAAGTCGCCCGTCGCAAAAGTACCTCGGCCCCTATACCCACCCCCTCATTACAATACCCATCGTAAATTAACAGCAGCGCATGCAAAAGAAGAAGAAGAGGCAGTAAGACGTCAGTACGCGCGCATCACGAAGGAGCGTGCACCTGTATATAAATTCGGCAAGTAGTTTATCGCGGAATCGCGTGGCCGTAGGGACAGAGCTAAGGTCGTCGCGGATAGCGCGGATATGGCAAGCTCGAAAGCCATAATAATTATCGGCGCGGGCGCGCGACCGAGCGCGGAATTATATATTGCGCCGCGACTGTCGTCCTCGTCGCATGCAACGCCGGAAATGTATATTCTCTCTTTTCCGTAAACTGCGCTGCACGCGGCGTTTGGCCTGACTTGGTTTTTTTCTCCTACGTTCCGCTTAATTATCCTTTCGTTTTTTTTTTCTCTCGGTTCTTCGCTTCGAGGTAGCGTATGGACAGGTTTTAAACGGTTTCGTGAAAAATTTGGTGACAGGCGCGCGCCGGGTTTCGATTGGCCTTGTTTGGCTCGTTACTTTGGTGAATGTATATACTTAGTCGTTGGCTGTAATTGAGGGAATGGGACGGTTTAATGAGTTTTGAATTAATTAATTTTTTTCTGTACGTGCGCCGGGTTTTAAGAATGAGAGTAACAGTGTTTAGCTGAACGCCGATTAAAGTGGAATATTTGTAGCGTGGGTCGATATGTTTTAAATGTATGTTTTTTAATTAACGGAAGTACGTCAACTTATCCTATAAATTGTTACTCTTCAGTGATAATATTAATAAAAAATTCTTAATATTTTTAAGTAGGCCAAACGTCACTACATCTTCAAAAATCTTTCTAAACATTCATTTTTGCACTCCACATCAAGCTAAAAAATTATCCCCAAAACGAGCCCCGTCCACTCCTCTCAAAAGCCGTCCATTCTCCCGCTCACGAATTTCAATACATCGCAACTCCTCAACGAGTCGCCGCTCGTATAAAACGCAACGACATTAATAACTCTCTTCCTGCACTCGCTCTCTCAGCTCTCGTTTTACTCGCGGCGCGCGCGGCGCAGTGCAGCTCGCGCGTTCCCAGAAGACGTCGCGCCTCGCGCCAAATTGGAGCGCAATTTTCTCCCGAGTCGCGAAGGCGAGCGTGTCGCTTTATATTATGCGGAGAGATCCACCTTCGCAATTATCGTGTACCGAACCGCGATTATTCTCGGCAGTCTCTCTCTCTCTTGGGTTCTTGAGCTTTTTATGAGTTTGCTACTGTTCTGTCTTTGAGACCGTTGTTTTTTGCGGGTGTTACTTTGTATTTGGATTTTAGTTTGATCGGCGGTCGCGTAATACTTGGTTATGGCGTGAGTCTTTATTAATGATTTAGGTAGATGAAGTTGTGGTATTATATTGATATTAGAAAAATTAGAAGAAACAACTTAACAAACAAATCTGAAACTCCTTCGTCTCTTAACTACAAAACCTCTCGCGCTATCGATACACACGACCACCTCCCGCAAACCGAGCCCAACCGAGCCGGAGCACCCAGCATCCAGAACACCAAAGCTCATGCCCAGCAGTCGACTTGTTAAAC
>JAPYZA010018570.1:0-11110 GCA_030522685.1 Eupelmus azureus
CGCCGCCATACCGGCACAAATTTTCGACTACAGCCCTCCCGCCTCTCTTTCTCTCTCGATAACTAGAAGGGATTCTTATCTCGGATGCTCCCTGATGTTTCGCGCTGCTGCTGGGGCCCCCCGAGGGCAGGCACGCACACGCATATACATATACACGCGCCCTTTTTGAGAGAGAGAGAGAGAGAGAGAGAGAGAGAGCGTGCGCTGCTACAGTCACGCCCCCTCGCTCCGTTATTTACCTCCGTCTCCTTATAACGTTTCGCCCTTGCGCCGGAGAGCGGGCCTTTTTTTAGTTCGTCGCAAGCCCGGGAGCGACGGCGGCGGCGGCGGAGCAGTGGACGCGGATGCTACCTTCTGGAAGGCATCAATAACTAGGCTGCGCCGCGCGATTTCGTGATCTCGACATTTTTTTAGCCCTAGGTGGTATCCCTAGCATGATGCACGAACGAGCGGGGAGATGGATGGATCGAAGGTCGAATTAATTTGCGGGAGTAATTGCCGGAGAGAGACTTCGGCGTGATTCTTTTATTTTTTTTGGGGAGGGGGATATAAGGTCTGTGCGTAGGTATCTGAAAAATGTGGAGGAGTTCGTGCGGGGCCTTTTATCTTGGCGGGACAGCACGCGATGTTGTTGTTGAGTGGATTTGTTTAAAAATGAGTTGATGCGTTTTTTAGTTGGCGGAAATGCGAAGTAAAATTGGTAGGAATATCGAGAGCACAGTGGAAAGCTTGTTTCATTTTGTGAAAAGTTATTGTTGATACTTATGGCATTTTATTGTAAACATGGTCTACAATGTGGAATATTGCAATTCGAAAATATCATGTTCAAAAGTTAATACCTTCAGTATCATGGTGCAGAACTTGCAATTCAAATTTCAAAAGTCTTTCAACCGATTACTTTGTTGTAAAAACAATGATGATTTAGGATATTGTTATTGTAAAACTTCTGCATCAAAATAGTCCGTCGGAAAGCTCCAAATTATAATAGCCTTCGTCAGAAAGCTGTAAATTGTAATGGTCCCAAACACTTGAATAACAGTAGTCTTTATAGATAAAGTCTGAAGCCAAAAGTCTTCATCATAATGGTTGAGTTTAAATAATTTACATAACAAATTGAATGAAGCGATCGTCTTTGTATGATTTATTGCTACATAATAAGGATTTAAAATGGATTAGAAGGCACTAGCAAATATATACTTTACTACATTATTGATACTTATTGAAAGATGTTCGAATGCGCAACCTGTATATCACAGAAGATCTGAATTCTTTTTATGATTGGACTATTTAAACGTTTTAATCACCAGATCTTTTTTATTAAAACACGGAAATTTCAGAAGATTTATTCTAGATATTCATTAAAATCCCATTAATAAATCAATTCAGCTTAGTTATAATCAGCTCTGAATTACTTAGGTCTCACCATTAGAAAAGCATTTGTTTTTAAAATAAGTTGACCCAGACCCAACAAATTTATAGACACCACAAAACTACAAATCACTAAAAGAAGAGCCCTCAGAATCGAAAATCAAAATACTTTCGCAACTACTGAACTACAAAAAGCAGCAGCCAAGCCAACCTACTAGCACATCGATCAGCGTCGCCACGAGCCCCCATTAATCCTCGAAACATTCATACGTGCATCGAGCCTTCGAAGCGAGCCTCCGTTACATCCTGCTCCATCGACAATATTCCCACAGAGCTCTCTCTCTCTCGCGTTTTCGTCCTCGAGACAAAGAAAACTACGAGCCGCGGCAAGATGCAGCCTACCGATAGCTATATACCTCGCGCACCGCGCGCAACTCCGCAGCCGCTCGTATAATACGCTCGGGCCTCTCGCGTATACACCCCCGTAAACCAACCTCTCTCTCTCTCTCTCTCTCTCGCGCGGCCAGCATAAATCTCGCAAGACAGTGATGTTCCCGGCCGCGTCCTGCCCGCGAGCGACGAATATCCGTGTATATACGCGCCGAAAGAAGGGAGAGACAGAGCGAGAGAGGAGGAAGTTTTAAGGTAGCCGTCGCGCGCGCGCAAAGCTTTGCCCAAAGAGAGCAGAGCCGAGATAAGACGCGAAACAAAAATTGAGATCCGACGCTGCTTTTCACCACGCCGGCAGCCGTCAATTAAAATATATATCCGCCCCTTCGCCAGCAGTGCCACCACCGTTTGCCAAGCCGCTGCGCTGAGGTATTATGCGAACGCCCGGTTACGTGCGACGCTGTGCAGCGACGCGCCTTCGGCTAGGGGCCGAAGCCTTTCGTAACTTTTCGATCACGAATGTATATCGCGGTGGGTTGTAAGGAGGTAGATGTGTATTTCATCGGCGTAACGACGCCCTTTTTTCATTTTGGGCTGGGAGCTGAATTGTTTAGATAGAAAGGTTGGAACTACTGGAAAAAGTAGCTTTCGCGATGTTAGAATCAGAGATGGTGACGATGATTTGAGGCAGTGAGAGTGGTATTTTTTATTTGTTCGTAAGAAATTTATGAGCACCACTCGCTGTTAACTTCAGCGAGGCGTATATGTACGAAAAAGAGGCTGGCTGGATAGTTGAAATAAGATAAGCAGGTGTGAATAATAATAGAGAAGTTAAGAATCTCCTTTCCGCTGCGTTTGTTTTTATAGCGCAGTCTGTGTTTTAGAGGTACAATGAAAGAAGACATAAACCGCCGGTATATACGTGACTCGAACGTTCATTTACTAAAAGATAGCATTTTCGCGATTTCATTGATGCTTACTAAACCTGTTTTTAATTTTTTTTTTCACAGAAACGTATGTAAAATTATTGTTTTCTTTTATTTTCAAGTTTATTTAAATAAAAAATGAAAATTCTTAAATAATATGAATACTATGTAAAGTTATAAGGAAAAGAGAAGAAAGAATACTAATCCATAGTTGGACTAAAATATCTTTTTAAATTGAGGTTTTATTGTAAATTACCGAGTGATAATACAATACGGATATTCTTCATACTCCATCAAGATAACAAATACTAACACGTCACTTTATCACAAAAGTAATAAATCAGTTTGATAAAATAGTTGGTAGTGACTGAGGCATGAGAGATATGTTTTATTTCATTAACGATATTATAAAATATTATAACAAATTAACATTTCAATGAATTCGAAATCATTGATTTTTATTACCATATAATATCGGACAAAATGATTCTCGTTGAAACATGTAAAGTGAGAAATACAATGGCATTCAATTTTTCAAAATCTTATATAAGTACATTCAATTCAAGGCATATAATTATAGTTTTTTTACATTATAATAGCGGCGTAACAACTACCGCGACTACTCATGCATCAATCACTACGTTTATACTACATGTATTATAATTCATTCACAGGCGCACAAGTTTTATCGAACTTTGTACTTATTGGTATCACTCAATCACTGTAACAAATGGAGAAAAAATACATTTTTCATCACACTATCGCGACCCGGCAATTTGTACATTATAAGCCTGATAATTGAATACAAAATCAAAAGCGAAAATTAATAACTCGAACCTATTGTTATAAAATACAAAAAAAAGTTAATAATTTACTATATACCGCACTGTAATCCAACTTTCACAACGAGCGTTACATTCATCCCCGATCACCAACATTAACAACCTTGAACCAAACACAGCATCACAGCACAGTCCGGTTCTAGCACAGCGAACACGTGGCATAGATAATGGCGCGGCATTCGAAAATGGCGTCTCCATCACACTCTCCTTACACTCGCGCGCGCGCGCGCGTGAATCGCGACAGTCACACTCGAGGCGCGCGACTCTTTGTCAAAGGAGCGTTTATCGTATCAGCTCCGGGCTGTCTTTGTCGTCATACATCCAGGGCCGAGCAGCGGCGGCGGCGGCGGCAGCAGGTGTAACGCGCAGCGGCAGTAGGCTCCAACTGATCTCACATAACAACGGCCGATAAAATTGTTGCGTTTCCACCAAAAATTATCCTCTTCTTTTCTTCGTCTCTCTCTTCCTCTCGTCCTCTCCCCTCGCCCCGGCTCCGCGTGCTCCTCTCCTGCGTTTTTGCAGCGTAAAAAGGCACAAAATTGTGGTAATTTGGCCCCCACCAGGCCTCGGCCGAAGAAGAAGGAGCTCGCGGTGTTCTGTGCGCGCAAGCGGGGCCGCCGTCTATAGTCCGGCGGCGTACATCGAGCCACCAGCAGGAGGAGGAGGAAAGGGAGGACGAGGAAGGACGTATAGAGAGAGAGAGGCGAGAGGGATGTGCGCAACGCAAGCACCGCACGCCGAGAGGGAGAGAGCTAACAACGAGCCGGCTCGGGCACGGGACAATTATGGTTCAATATAGGCTGACGCTAATGGGCCGAGTGCGCCGGCGAGGAGGCAGCTTCACGCGATAAGCTCGCGGTGTTTCGAGAGCTGGGGAATCGAGCCCACGTGCTCTTGTTTATCGTGAAGGTTTTCTGAAGCGAGGAATGCTTTTTGGCGGGATTGTATGGAAAGCGGCACGGAAAAAATGAATTTAAAAGCGGTGGGTTTCTTTCAGGCCGATTTTATTGCGCTGCGAGCTGCCGGCTCTTAAAATTGAAATGCAACGGGGTAACAGGTTACTCCGATGAGATTACGACGTGATTTTTACAGGCCCTTGGGCAGTCTGTGACGTCACATCTGTGCTACTTAAAATTTTAGTTTCTCATGCGTACGTCGGTTGGGGAAAGATTTACGATAAGCGATAATTCACTTTCACTGACCGTTTTATTGGTAACGCTCAACAAAATTTTTTAACAAATTTAATTGTTGTCAAAAACGAAAATACACTGAAATTAAATTTATAAATACTTGTAAGTAAATATTATAATCAATGGTTTCACGTTTATTGCCTTACAGTCACATTTGGGTCTGACACATGCCGACTGTTACTACTAAGCCATACTTTCAATAAACTCATTTTATCTCAAAATAACAAAAAATCTATCTAAACACGCAAAGACAAACATCCAAATCAACTTCCAACTTTTGAATCTCGCGCCAACCGCGAGCGCAGCGCTGCACCGGTGTAGTCTCCTCGCTCTCTCTCGAGCGGCGGCTGGAGCGGGGGGGGGGGGCAGCGCGCGCTATGAAATTAGTATAATCGCGATCAAAATTACTTGTGCAGCGGTGGCGGCGGCTCGACCGGCCCCGCTCGCTCGCGCTCTCAAATAACCCGCTCGGCGCGACGATAAGCCAATCGCGCGTGCCCGTGGCGGCGGCCATCTTGAGCCAGCGCCCCTTGCGCTCTTCTTAAATTGGCGCCCAAAGTGGACGGATCGAGGAGCTAGGTGCGGGAGAAGAAAGTACGAGAATTTGAGTCCTTTAGTTGGTATTGTAGAGATGGGTACGTTTTGCGTAAAATTTTGGTTAATGTGTATTTAATTTGAGAATTTTTCTTAGAAATTTTGGTTGGTTGTATTATGAACGGTATCAATCAAATTGTAAGTAAATACACTTATTTATTGTAATGGTATAGTGGTTTGAGCTGTACGCTTTAACGTAGCCCAGAGAGCTTCTGCAGTGCATAATACATATATTTAAAACGTATTTTTATAATACCCTTTTGAATACTTTAAAGTAGCCCTCCGCGCTTTATAGTTTAGCCCGCTAATTCGTTTAAAATAATATGTACGAATTCCGTTTTAATAACCAGCTCCGCCGCTCTCTCCCCGAACTTCTTCATGATCGCAAATTCGATCTCGGCTACCGAAAAAATATCCCTTACAAGACAGAGAATCTCGAGTCGGGCTAAGCCCTCCAGCTAGCTCACCGCGCCTCATGAAGCAACTCTCCCCGTCTGGACCAGGAACCGCTCCTACACAGCAGCGGCCGTCTGGAGCGGCAACGTGTAATTACACATCCGAATGCCCGGTGTATATATAAATGTGCGGTCGCCTCGGTAGTGCCTCGACGAAACCCTTTTCGCATACATATGTATACATGTCACTCCCGGGGCCAGCTCGCGCCTCCATATAAAACACTGCGCGTCGTTTCCGCCCCTTTGGCCGCCGCTGAGCCTCGGGGGGACCAAAAGGGGGGTCCGAAAAATCTCGGAGCCTGCTCAGAAGCTGACGCGCACACCTTCCTCTTTTTGCGTGACACGGACTCTCCGGAGCTTTTGGGTTAAGCGAGTACGGAGAGCGCGCGGTAGTAGCGCGCCGATGATTATGGTTTGTTAATTACCGGCTGCCGAGAGGCTCGAATTAGAGGATATTTCTGTCTTTCTCTGCCGAGCTGCCGAGCTGCTAATCTGGTTTTTCTCGTAAGAGCCGAGAGTATGCGGTGTGTCAGCGAGCTCAGATACTTTTGGATGGTAATGCAAGTAAGAGTATTTAGCGCGGTTATAGTTTACGTGTATTTGGGTAAATTAATTATAAGATTTCCCACTTTTTTTAACGCTCGAGATGTAATTTCGTTTTCAGAAAAGCTGTTAGTAAAAGAGAAATTTTAACTACCGACTTGAAATTGGAATGCGACTTCGGTTCTGGAATAGAGAAAGAGAAAAAGAAGTAGATAAAGTCCAGGCTAGGCAAGACGAACGATCGGCATGCCCATGTCTATCCACAATCGTCCGTGGAATAGAATTTTCAACTAATTCTATGGTTTTCAGAAGTCGGCAATATTATTATTCGCTCGAGAATGTGAAACACGTACAAGATACTTCATAGCAGCATAAAAATCCAGCATTTCGCAAGTCTATTATTTCCATCCGTATACAAAACAAACACGTGCGCGTACAGCTCAACTAGCTTCGAATCACGAATTTCTCAACAATATCTTTTTCCTCTTTTTCACTAGCTCGACTCCGTGCAGAAGCTAGCCCAAGCGCGAGACAGAGAGAGAGAGAGAGAGGCTCGCGCGGGCTCACGTATATAATTACAGAGGGCAGCGAGGAGAGCATAGCTCGGTGGCTAGAGCTGCTCTCTCTCTCTCTACCTTTCTCGCGAATCCTGTGGTACATCGTACCGAGAGAGAGAGAGAGAAAGATAGCGCGCGGCGCCAGAGGCGAGTGCACGGCGAATCGGCTGATTCGGCATTCGTGCGCCTCGGGGTCGCCGATGCCGATGGATAAAGGATGTCGGTCAGAAGTTGGGCTGCGAACGGTAGTGCCACGGCGCCGATGCCTTTCGCCTGCGTGTATATGCAGCGATTTCGATAACGCGCTCGTTAATTTCGGCAGGAGATATCATCTGGTTACGAAGGAGGGGGGAGGCAGGGGGAAGAGAAGGCGAGATGTAGACAGGCTCGGCTGAATGAAATTTCCGACGATCCTCGTGTAACGATTGAGACTTTGAGGTGGAGGGCAGAGTTTGGGAACGAGGCATTTTCTGATTAGGCTTTTTATCACATAGATGTTGCCCTTTACACTGCTTATGTGTGAAGAGTTATTTGATTAACGGAATTAGACTACTGTATAAGAAGAGGGAATATTTTCTGATAATTTAATGAAATGCGTTGTCTTAATTCTACACTCTCGTTTGAAAAATGCTTTGCAGAAGTCAGCTAGTCTGTTTTAGTTGAACATACGGTAAATACCAAACTGTTACACTGATTTAATCTTTGTTAAAAAAGTAACCAAACAAAAGCAGCCACTGTCTCAAGTAAAAAATCCACACAACGCAATCCCTTTCGCTTACACCACCGATAGAAAAGACGATTTTTAGCTTAGCTCCCTCCTACATCTGCCCTTATCGTTTCTTTTGCACGAGCCCTCTCTCTCTCTTCCTCTCGTCCTTCTTTTCATCCTCCTCCTTCTCCCGCTAAAGGCCCCTCTTTGTCTGCCAGAAAAAAAGGATCCTCCGATTTTTTTTCCTCCGCTCGCCTGGCGCACGACGTCCCCCAGTCTTGTGTGTGCCCCGGAGGCTACACGCGCGCCGACGAGAGAGTCCGCCTGCTGCTCGCTCCCTCTCGCGTGTTCCTCCTCTCTCCTCTCTCTCTCTCTCTCGTTCCTCTCCTGCGGCTGCTCCGCCGGATGACTAACTGCCTCCGTTCTGCGAAAAACGCGCGAGTGTCCGCTCGCTCTCTCACTGAGCCGCCCCGGCGCTTTTTTTTTAAGCCGAAAAAAGAAAAGATTCGCTTTTAATTGCCGGTGTGCTGCCAAAAGTTTGCGGTAATAACCGAGAAAAATTCTACGATCGCGCCGCGCGACTTTGTTCGCCGGCTTTTTGGGCCCCGGCCAAGCAGACGTTTTGCTACATTTTTCGAGGCGAATAGTGTGCGAAGAGAGAGAGTTTGGCTTTCGGGGTGAGAAGAGGCTTTTTTGCGCGTTTTTCGTGGCTTCGCGGGTGATGCGCGCGAGCAGGAAATTTATTATCGAGTGGTTCGGCATGATTGATGAGTATGAAATTTTAAAAAATTTTTATAGACGCATAGTTCCTTAAATGCTTTTTTCAAATAAGAAAAATATCCGTTGCGAGTAAATCAAAAAAACGTTTAAATAATAAAATTACTTTCAGAATTAAACGTCGGTACAAATCGGTACTCATCAACAATGAACCTATCCCGCTAACAAGCCACATTAAGCACACACGACAATCTCGTACAGAGCGCACACTATTTGTGAATAATGATAAAATAGCTGGCGTGCTGCCTAGTGCAAGATCGTAACAACTTACCGATAATAAATAGCCGTAATCCCAGATTAACACCGTGACTCATGCCCACATTGAGAAATATCATCTCTTAACATGCATGATGTCGCTTTATCGTAGAGACTTGTATTCTATACGTAAAAGAGATGCTTAAGATTTCTTGTTGATAATGTAAAGATAGTAAATTAGAAAGATATCGGAGATGTAATATATTTGCAATTCTTTAAGTATAGAGTAATGCTCTTATGATTTATATTAAATTCTTTATAAGCATGTAATAGGAATCAAAACACAGCATGAAAATACAATAATTCACTTCACTAGCATTCCTTCATTCATTAAAACCAAAACTATGATTAATTTCAATTACTCGCATGTAATACCCAACGTTACATTTGCATTTACTTCTCCCAACTGGGATTAAATCTTCAATTAATATAAAATAATAAGTAAAAAAACGAAGTGCCTCGTACAGAAACACATCAACGTTGAGTGATTGCTCTTTAAACTTTCGAAATTAATGGACTTTATTATCGCGAGAGCTGCACACATACGCACACGCGCCACAAAGAGGAATCCACGGTAACGCGCCGTTTAATGAGCTAATGAATGCGACTTTCCGATAAGGCGCGCAAGCCAGCGCGAGATCGGCGCTGATATCAAAGTGGAAAATATATAGCTCGACGTCACGAAGCGAGCGACGCGAGCAAACGAGTTTCATCTTTAATTATATAAAGGACGATTACTTTAGCGTACGATGCTTAGGCTACTACGGGCTGTTGCGAATATTATTCATAAGAGTTTAGATTGGTCGTGTGTGCAGCGGCTGACTGCGTTGAACGATTAATTAGAAGCTTGGGGAATTTTAGTATTATCCGGCTTGGCATGTGAAAATTTATGAGTTGTCTAAGCGAAATACGTTGTTGGCTTTGGTGTATTTGAGAGATTAATCAATATTGATCGATGTTATCATAAATTGGCTGGAAACGTGCTTTAAACAAAGTAGAAGTTACATTTTCAGGTTCGCCCCGGACTTGAGAAGATCCAGTTTTAGCATTTGTTAAGTGTTGTTGCGAATGTATTTTCATTGCTATAAACATATGTAAACGCTTTTACCGTTTTCACTGTACACCTGCAAAAAGCAAAATCATAATAATTATCAATATTCCAAGCAAAAATTGTAACCTAACATTCCATCAGCGTTCTATCTTACATATCAACCACCATACCCTGATTGATAGACACGTCAAAAGCCTTACATCCACTGACTGATTCCAGCGCAACATTCTGAGCCCATCATTACACCATGCACACAATCCATATTATCGTCACTATAATTACACGCTCCCGTTCTTTTCATACCACTATACCGCCCCTTGAAAATTTCGAACAACATTCGCATATATTCTCGCATAAAACATATCCTTCGGTACAATAATGATGCATAGATTTTCGCGTGCGCCGCTCGAGTACGCGTACACAACTCGCGATTTGTATTATATCTCGTGCAACAAAGGAGCGCCAGCTCGTTGCATGTGTATATGCAAAAGTTGGCTCGCGTGAGAGTCCGGCTTTGGATGTATCAGCCGTGTTTACGCGAGCTGTGTGTGTATATGTGGGGGGAGGCGATCGAAGCGAGCCTCCTAAGAACAAATGCAATTATATTGCCCCGGCAAATTAATTAGCACGTGACAGCTTTATGCAAAGGCAAACTTTCGACGTTTATGCCTTTTGTGGCTGCGAGGTGCCGCGGAGAGGTTTTTTCAAACATTGACTCGATGTCAAGATTAATTGTCGGTGCGAGGCTTGTTCTTTCGCTGTCCTTTACCGGGAAGATTGAAAAGCTGTTTCTTGTGAAATGCCGCGCGTGGAGGCTCGTTTGGAGTAATTGTTCGAAAAATAGTATGCTCGTGAAAGGATTAAATATGCAGGGGATCAGATAAATGGGATAACCGATGTAAAAATTTAATTTTTTTAAATATTGAAAAAAGGTAGATGCTTAAAATAGAACAATAGGTGAAGTTACATTGTTTTATTTAATGCACAAGAATTCATGTAGAAAATTATAGTCCGATTTTACCGAGCGATTTTTTGCTTTTAATTATCATGGTATCATAATGTCATACTGAAATGTCGTGGATCAATGTTCAAAGCACGGAAGTATTACAAAGTAACATGGTTAGCTTATATATAACAGAATTACGTGTTTTAAAATACGACTTATTTCAATATATACACATTACAGTTTAATAATAGTGTTTCTGTAATGCGTTGATAGTTGTCTCGAAACGCTACAGAATTAAATTGTTCATTAAATTTTCATCACGCATATTAAAGGAAGATTAATGCTCAATTTTATCAATTTCAATTCAAAGCTATACCAAGTTTTTAATATTTGCATTGTATGTAATGAACTCTGTATTAGTCTGCATTAATGCATATATCGAAAACTTACAATAAATTTAATGTGAACGAATTTTACAGTTTAATAAAGTATATTAGTAAAATACAT